>CAUYQG010029270.1:0-22667 GCA_963574415.1 Tarsius wallacei
TCCAGCTGGGGCTAAAAAGTTAGTCTCCAACTAAAAAAAAAAAAAAAAAAAAAAAAAAAAAAAAAAGAAATATTTTCTAGTACCAGGCATCGCGCTCACTTTAAACTCAGAAAAACAGACACGGAGAATGTTTACAGTGTAGTAAGTATAGTTGGACATTAAACAACAACAGAAATCATGCATACACATATACACTAAAAATATAATACAATCTGTGGCAAATACTCTGAATGCAAAACAGAGCACATAAAAGAGAACACAACCTCCTCAGCAGCTTCTGGGAGACTCTCAGGAAAAAATTTCATTTGATCCCAATCTCCTGTATGAAAAAGAGTTTTCTGGGGTGAATTGGTGGGGAGATGACCATAGCAGGCAAAGGGAGAGTCTGTTCAAAGGCCCATAGGCAGAAAAGAACATGGCATTTTAGAGGAACAGAAACAAGGCAGATGGCTGGAGTGCATAGTATAAGGGAGGAAAGACGATAATAGAGGCCTGGACAGGTGTGCTGATTAGGTGGAAGTGGTGGGTTAGATTTTCATGTTTAGCCTATGGAACTACTGGAGAATTTAAATGGAGAAGTTTAATCATTACAGATTACCATATCATTTTGGATGCAGTGCAAAGACAGGTTAAGAGTGCAGCAAAAGAAGAGTTAGAGTGCTCTTTATTTTATTTATTTTTTTTTTTGACTTGGAGTCTCACTGTCGCCCAGACTGGAGTGCTGTGGCACACTTCTGGCCATCACAGCCTCGACCTGCTGGGCTCTGGAGATCCTTCCACCTCAGCCTTCCAAGTGCTGGAACTACAGGTATGCGCTACCAAGCCCAGCTAATTTTTAATTTATTGTACAGACGAGGTCTCACCCGCCGGCTCAGGCAATCCACTCGCCTCCGCCTCCCAAAGTGCTGGGATTACAGGCTGAGCCACCGAGCTGGCCTAGAGTGCTCTTCAAATCGAAGAGTCTAGCTAAAAGAGGAGAGTAATCTAGGCTTGGGAGGAGATGAAGAGAGGCTATTTTTCAATTGTAAAACCTAGAGAACTCAAGTGTATTCTTTAATACGGGAAGTGATGGAGAGAGAGATGGTAAGAATGACTCCCCAAGTTCTGATTAGTGCAACTGGTTACAGAGCTTTAACAGACATTGGGATAAGCACAGTAGAAGTGTACTGAGTTTGGGGGGTAGAGGAGAAAGAAAAACATGAGGTGAATTTTGGAGAGGTTTTTTATGAACTGCATTTGAAACATCCAATAGAAGTGTTAAGTAGGTAACTGGCTGCTGGGGTTGGAGCTAGGAAGAGGTGTGGACTTGAGATAAAACCTTAGAAGATATTTGCATGCAGATGGAGCTGGAAGCTAGGGAAGTTGGTGAGAGAGCTTGGGGAAAGTGTGCATGTAAGGAGAAAAGAGGGGTCAGGGATGAGCCTGGAGGCACTCTGACATTAAGAAACCTGTGCCTGGAAGACGTGAGAGAAAAGGAGGCCTGGGAAGGTGTGGTTAGAGCAGTAGGAGGAAAATAAGAGTGGTGCCCTGGAAGCAAAGAATGGAGAATTATTTCCAAACAATTAAGAGAAAGAACTATATGATATTAAAGGTAGCTTCTGGCTCTAAAATTTTATGATTCTATATTCTGGAAAATAATAGTATGGAATTTCCTATTGTTTGGTTTTATTTTAAACATCCTTCAACATAATCAGTGTAGTCAAGAAACGGTTGTATGTAAAACTTGACATCTGTATAGCGCTTTCACAAATATTGGCCCACACACATTTGACGGAGAATGAGGAATTTATTCTTCAGTTGTTTTCAAATAAGAAAACTGAAATTCAAAAAAATTAAGTGTTTGGCCTAAGGTTATGCAAGAAGAGGAGATATTCTAATTTCTTGGTCAATAAATTTTCTTTCTCTTCTGCTCTTTCTTCATATATAGTAAAATATTACATTTCAGCCAGTCTTTCTTTTAGGTATGATATATCTTAAGTGATTGGCATGTATAAACTTGACTGTATATATTTCTAAAGCTCACAGCTAACCAGTTTTAAAGTTGTGTGGAGTGTGACTGAAAATAAAATTTAAAAATCATGATTATCTAATATCAAGAAATTTACCTGAATGTAAAATAACGGTTTTTTTTCTTAAAGAATCATCACTTTCTACCTATGTTGCTTATCAGTTTAACACTTTTATTCTCATAATTTATTGCTGTGGGATCATGCAAGAATATAATCTGTTTTCACTAAATCTACAGTTGTTACATGATGAGTTGCCCATGAATGATGACCACAGTTGATGTAACTCACTGAAATTTTGTTCTATGGTATTAATTTAGTGACTAATTTTGAGCTCAGTGCTAAACTCATAGGTCAATACAAAAGTAGAACAATATTTTCTTACAGGAAAAAATGCTTGCCAAGATTGACAACAAAAATGAGTATAACATACATAAAAGACAATAGTGGTTTAAGAAACAATTCTCTTGACTTTAGCCATAATCTGTTAAGGGCATTGCAAGAAACTGCTTAGAAAGGTATTGAGGGTAGTAAATATCTGTCTGGGGAGGGGGAGACACCTCTTATCAACAAGGGTGCCTGAACAAAGCATATTTGTATACCTAACCCTTAACTGTACTCCACAATATCATAATAAAAAATATTGAATAAAAAAAAAAACGTATTGAGGAGAACAATTTATTGAGAGAGTAACAAGATATTGAGAGAATAAGTTACCACTTAAATCAAATGTTGTGCATATTGTCTTGAGTGCCAACTCAGTTCATTAAAACAAGACAAAACAAAAATGGATAAGCTGCCATTCTTTTATTTAAAAAAATTAAAGATTAAATAAAGTTGTCAGCTGGGCTCGGTGGCTCAGCCTGTAATCCTGTGCCTTGGGAGGCCGAGGTGAGTGGATTGCCTGAGCCGGCGGGTTCGAGACCCGCCTGGGCAACTTGGCGAGACCTCATCTCTACAATAAATCAAAAACTAGCTGGGCGTGGTAGCATGCACCTGTAGTTCCAGCTACTCGGAAGGCTGAGGCGGAAGGATCGCCGGAGCCCAGCAGGTCGAGGTTGCGGTGGCCGGGAGCGGCCACTGCACTCCAGTCTGGGCGACTGAGTGAGACTCCAACCCAAAAAATAAAAAATAAAAAATAAAAAAATAAAGTTGTCAAATTTTACTCGTGTTCAATATTGTAGAGCAATTATCTGACACTTCAAAAATATTTTAAAATCTCATATCTGATGTCTTGAAATTTATTTTTCATTATTTTTGGGGGGGTTTATGACATCTTCAGGTGATTTCCCTCCTCCTTCAGTTACAACAAAGTCTCCCCAGCCGGGCTCTATGGCTCAGCCTATAATCCCGCGCCTTGGGAGGCTGAGGTGAGTGGATTGCCTGAGCCCGCGGGTTTGAGACTCGCCTGGGCAACTTGGCGAGACCTCATCTCTACAATAAATCAAAAAAAAAAAAAAAAAAATTAGCCAGGCGTGGTAGCGCACGCCTGTAGTTCCAGCTACTTGGAAGGCTGAGGCAGAAGGATCGCTGGAGCCCAGCAGGTCGAGGCTGCGGTGGCCAGGAGCAGCCATTTCACTCCAGTCTGGGGACAAAGTGAGACTCCAACCCAAAAAAAAAAAAAAAAAAAAGACCAGATAGTAAATACTTTAGGCTTTATGGGCTATATGGTCTCAGTTACAACTAAGCTCTACTGTTGCGGTGTTAATACCAATGCTGATAATAATACATAATTGAATAGATGTGACTGTCCTTCAATGCTTCACTTATAAAAGCAAATAGTGGGCCAGATTTGCTCCACAGGCTGTAGTTTGCCAAATCTAATATAAATTGTTGTTTTACCTATTGTGTCCGTCCAAGAGGCAGGAGACTACCCCCTTTCTGGTTTTTCTATCCCTCCCATCATTCCCACAGACTTTGTATTCCTTTGCTGTTACCAGGGCCCCCAGTTCCATTCTAGAAGGACAGATCCAGATTTAGAGGGTCTGTCTGCAGCTGTAAAAGTCCTTCAAATTTTTTTTTACAGTGAACCGTCTATGAGACAAACAAGGTTCTTTTTAACATTGATTGTTTCTCCAAACATAACTTTCTTAAAATATTTACCATCTGGCCCTTTTCAGAAAAAAATTTGTCACCCTCCATGTTACACCTACTTTTGGACACAGGACTGCTCTATTCCCACAAAGGGACACCCTTGTGCTACCCCTTTGTAGTGGCACTCCCCTCCCCCACCCCATCTCTGTCCCCTGGCAATGACTAATCTGTTCTCCATGTCTCCATGTCTATTGTTTACAACGCTGTTTTTTTCATCTTTGTATTCATGTCTGTCACTCACCATGAGAACCTGTCACACAAAGATTTAATAACTATTTGCTGAATGAATGAATGGAAATGATGTTAAATGTTCTTTTCAAAAGGAACGGTTTTCAAAATGGAGTATCTCATATTCCTTAACAAAATTCTGACTGGCTGAAAATTATGATAAGGTGACAAAAAAATTCAAGTCAGTTACAGTAACATTTAAAAATAATGTTTTCTCAGGGTATCGATGAAGCTCACAGAATATTGTGGTCAAGACATGGCAGTGACCCCTTGGAGGGTTTGTTAATTGTGCTACACAGGAAGTGCCCTGGCACTGCACAATGGGCAGTTTTTCAGCTCTCACCCAAATCAGGAAGTGGCTGTGACCAAAGGAGTTTTAAAGGCCCCACCCTTTACTCTACCACAGCAGAGACAACTAGAGCAGGTCTGTGAAGATTGAGATTAGATGAAGCCTAAAAGCCGCAGCTCTCCACGGCCATTTCTGGGGTAAAACCTTCAAGAAGTCTTCTGGAATAGAGATTTTTTAGAGGAAATCTTGTACAAGTGAATAAGCGAGGAGTACCCCATATGTCACACATGGCAAAAGCTATACTGGGGACCTTTCCCAGAACCCAAACACTGCAAGGGTAAAGTGGACTGGGCCATTGGTCTTCATATTGGGCCACACCAAGGTTTTCTAAGGGTTGTGCAGGCACAGATTTAGATATTCAATTTTAGGCCTTCAACTTTGATATATAGTCTTTCCTAAATTTGCAGTCACTGAAATTGAGTCTGAATTCATAATAGCTCTTCTCCCACCTGACAAAAACATTTTTTTCTTTCGTTTTTTTTTTAAGCTGGAGTCTCATTCTGTTGCCCAAGCTGGAGGGCAGTGGCACGCTCACAGCCACCGCAGCCTCAACCTGCTGGGCTCAGGCAATCCTTCTGCCTCAGTCTTCCAAGAAGCTGGAACTACAGGCATGTGCCATCATACCCGGCTAATTTTTTGATTTATTATAGAGATGAGGTCTTCCAAGTTGCCCAGGCTGGTCTCGAACCCATGATGAGCTCAGGCAATCCTCTCACCTTGGCTTCCCACAGTGAAGGGATTATAGGTGTGAGCCACTGCGCCCGGCCTGACAAAAACATTTCTTCTCATTCATCTAAAAATCTTTTCTGGTGTATGTAAATGTCAAGAGTGCCAAATAAAAGAGAAGCCTCTGTGAATGATCAATTAAGTCACTATAAGTCTGGTAAGACTTCCTGTCATATTTATATGAGCACCACCTAAATTGCAAGAAAAAAATTTTGACCTAGGCATTTGAGTCACTCACTTTCTATATTTCAGAAAAGATAGTCTTTATGTAAATTTAGAAAATTATTCTTATATATAATGTGATATATATGTATATATTGATGTTAAAAGTGAAGCTTGTGCCGGGCTCGGTGGCTCAGTCTGTAATCCCTCACTTGGGGAGGCTGAGGTGAGTGAATTGCCTGAGCCCGCGGGTTCGAGACCCGCCTGGGCAACTTGGTGAGACCTCATCTCTACAATAAATCAAAAAAATCAGCCGGGCGTGGTAGCGCGCGCCTGTAGTTCCAGCTACTTGGAAGGCTGAGACAGGAGGATCGCTGGAGCCCAGCAGGTCGAGGTTGCGGTGGCCGGGAGCGGCCACTGCACTCCAGTCTGGGCGACAGAATGAGACTCCAACTCAAAAAAAAAAAAGAAAGTGAAGCTTGTGCTTGGAAAATCAATATTTTCATCCTCGTTGGCTTATTCAGAATTCAGGTATACGATAGAGTAGGGTAGTAATCATGGTGATACATTTCTTCCATCCTCCAACTATTAAGACTGCACATTTCTGAGAGAAGATCCCATAAGGGCAAAGCAAAGTGGTAGAACATAGTAAACACTGAAACAACTTTTAAAATATTAAAATACAAGTTTATTTCAGCTATTTTCCATACTTATTCTTATGACATATAATTAGCTGAAAACAAAAAACATCTTCCAACAGCCAAAGCAGTATAGATTGCTGCTATTGATTTTTAAACATATAGTTGGAATGTTTTTCAGTACTGCTAAAATTTTTAAGATACAGTGAGTAAAACCCATGGATAAAACTTTTATGTGTTTTATTTGAGATTTGAGATGTGTTATTTAGCAGTAAAAATAATTTTATCAAAATATGTTTTGAAATGTTTATTTTAAACACAGTAAATCTTTATTTTATCCCATAAAATATTTAGAATTTCCATCTCCTATTGACAAAACATACATATATGTCATCCAATCATCTAATTAATTTTTAGCAGCATCTGCTCTTTCATAAAGTATATAAGTAAAGTTTGATTGTAATGCCTAATGAATAAATGGATTTATTTCTGATTTTAAAAATGTAATTCTTATTTAATTACTCCTAAAAGCCAAGCATCAGAATATATTTACTAAATTTCATGCCATTTTATCATACTTCTTAATGCATAAATAGCACAATTTTAGCAACATGTCATTGTTTGCATTAGGTGGATAATGAGCAACAGGATATTGATTTATTATCTTAAAAACTTATCATAAAATAGATGCATTAATTATATTAGATGTACAATAATTTAATCCTGAATAATTTTAGTAATGTATATTGTAAGATGTAGTCTATTTTTTTCTGTTTTTTTTTTAAAAAAACATATTCCCTGAAGTGTATAATAATATGCTTAATGCAACTGAAAAATAGAATCAGACTTTTTCTGACAGAGAAAAGACGTTACATGGCTCATGGGTAGAAAATGAGACTTGGCCTTCCTAACTAAATTAAATGGCAGAGAATTCCTATCCTGAATAAGCTAAATCTGTAGCTCCAGGGTTTTGATAAACGTGTATGTAAAGCTTGTGATTAAATAAAAGTATTTTTATCTAAAAATATTACAATTGCAAAGGTGCATTACATTTAACAATGTTTTGTTTTTTCTCAATTCCTTCTGAACTTAAACTCTTGTTTAACTTGACTTTACATGGAAGAGTAACAAGTATGATTAATAATAATTTTCTAAGTTTACATAAAGACTATATTTCCTGAAATATAGAAAGTGCGTGACTCAAATGTCTAGGTCATAATTTTTTTCTTGCAATTCAGGTGGTTTCCAATTTTTTAAATTTCACAAAATCAAAGAAAGATCCAATGAAATTGTCAGGCAACGTATCATTAAAAAAAAACGTTTGAAGCTAGGGTATAATTTGGGTCTATAACCAGGAAAGAGTTCAGAGAATCAAGTGACATTGCTTTTTAAAGAGACAAGAATGTCCATTCCCTATAATACTTATTTATGTGGACATAGTTTCTTGGTGCTTACATTTATAGCAGTAGAAAAAGGAAATCAAATTGATGCTGAGTCTTGTCTCATTTGGCAATAAGTCATTTTCATCCATAAATACATGAACTAATAGAGGGAAAAAAATTATCTCATTGGAGAGCACTTGCACTAAAATTTTATTTCTTATTTTTTAGTTACTTATCAAAATTTGGACTATAAAAACATTGTTTATATTAAATGTTTACAACTCATAATTGTAAAGACAACTCATTTCTGAATAAACTTGATCACATTAAGAGTTATGGTCACAGGAAATTAAGCCAATTAAAACATTTTATGGACCTATTTTGTTGCACAGTTGTTTGATAGAATGATTAATGAAAGACTTTCAATATTACATGTATATAAAATTACGTGAAGGCAGTAGAACAAAAATTTGGAAAACCCCAAAAGGATCTAAAAGAATGGTTAACATTTTTGACTGTTCAAGTAAAGCTTGTTAAACAACAGATGCTGGAGAAGACACGGAGAAAAGGTAATTCTTCTCCACTATTGGTGGGAGTGTAAACCAGTACAATCTCTGTGGAAAACAATGTGGTGACTTCTAAAAGAACTAAAAATTGACCTCCAATACGACTCAGCTATTTCCCTTCTGGGAATACACCCAGAGGAGCTCAAATCATTCTACAAAAAGATACCTGTGCATGCATGTTTGTTGTAGCACTATTCACAATAGCAAAAACATGGAACCAACTAAGCTGCCCATTGAAACCAGACTGGATCAAAAAAATGTGGTACATATTCACAATGGAGTATTACACAGCCATCAAAAAGACCAAAATTATGAACCTGGTTGGATTTAGAGTCTATAATTCTCAGTGACCTACCACAGAAACAAAGAACTGAGTACCACATGTTCTCACTCATAAAGCAGACCCTGAACATTTGTCATAATACTACATGAAAATGATTGGCAGTAGTGGGTCACTGCCAGGGAAGGTGGGGGACCATGGAAGGGTTCAGGCTGTGGCGAGCAGGAACCATGGAGAAGAGCAGCACTGTCAGAGAACCTTCCTGAAGCAGAGAAAAATGAGAGAGGAAGATGGCATCACAGATCTGAAAATTCTTCATTTTACCCTCACTCTCAGCTAATAATAGGGTTATGTACAGAATTCCAGGTTGGACACTATTATTCCTCAGAAATTCTAAGGCATTTGTCCATTGTCTCTTAGCTTCTAGTGGTGCTGTTGAAAAGTCTCAAAGACATTTTGATTCCCGATCCTTTGTGTCTGACCCATACTTTACCTTTTTGGAAGCATGACCTACAGTTGACTTCTTTGGAAAATTCCTCCTTGTCTCAAGTGTTCTGATATTTCAAAACTGATGTGCTTTACTGTGGGTTTATTTTTAGGTATTCATCGAGCCATTTCGATCAGAAAACCCTAGTTATTCAGTTTTGGAAAATAATTCTGAATTTTTCCTTTGATAATTTTCTCTCTTCTTCATGATTGGTTTTCTTATTTTTTTCCCATCTCGTTGTCTTTTTGTTTCATTATAAGGAAGTTTTCCTTAATTTTATTTTTAAACACCTCTATTTGATTTTTAATTTTTGCCATCACATTTTAAATTTTCAATAGTTCCTTTTTTGATCATTTGTTCTTTTTTTTAAAAAAATAGTATTGTGTTCTTATATCCTGAGTGCAAATCTCTTCTTTCTTGCCTAAGCTTATTAAAAATGGCTTATTTCTAAAAGTTTTCTTTTTCGGTAGGTGCTTCTTTCTCTGAGGATTTTTAAAACTTTATTTTGCTTTGTTTTTATTTGTTTATTTTGGCCTAAATTATTCATGTTGGACCCATATATTCTAATTCGGTAGCCACTAGATACATGGGTATTGAGAATTGAAATTTATAAGTATTGTAATTATAAAATATATTCTGGATTTTGAGAATTTAGAATAAAAAATAGCATAAAATATCTCTTTAATATTTGTGTATTGTTTACATGTTGAAATGATACTATTAAAGATGTATTGTGATAAGTAAAATTAATTTTACCTCTTTTTAAAAACTTATTTTAATGTGTCTACTAGAAAATTGAAAATTACGTATGTGACTTGCATTTTATTTCTAATGGGCAATTCTGTGTTAGACCCTTTCTTTAGATGTCTGGTGAATTTTGGTCGTGTGTATGTGTATAATAGGTTTGAGACATAATTCATATACCATAAGATATGTACTCAATAGGATACAATTCAGTAGCTTTTAGCATATTCACCGAGTTGAACAGGTATCATCACCATCAAACAATAGAGCATTTTATCACCCACCTCCCCGCAAAAAACTCTGTACCCACTAGCAGTTATTCCTTATTCCCACTTCTCTCCAGTTTCTAGAAACCACTAATTTACTTTCTGTTTCTATGGATTTACCTATTCTAGACATTCCATATAAATGAAATCACATAACCTTTTGTGACTGACTTCTCTCACTTTGCAAAATGTTTTCAAGTTTCATCTATTCCTTTTTATTGCTGAATAATATTCCAATGCAGGGGTACACCACATTTTATTTATCCAGTCATCGTTTGGTGGACAGTTGAGTTGCTTCCATTTTTGGCTATTATGAACAATGCTCCAACTGAACATTCATGTACACGTCTTTGTGAGAACGTGCGTTTTCATTTCTCTTGGGCAAAAACCTGGAAGTGCTCACATTTTCAGAATGAGCCACTGACAAGCTGGGCTTTCTGAGCATGGGTGTGACGCTTGTAGAGCATGGGTCTCCCCTAGTAGGGATATGGCTAGAGAAGCATCATGTCATTATCTTCAGATTTTTCCTTTGGGCTGGATAAATTTCACAGAAAAGTTCTCTAGTGCCCTGCAGTATCCAGTCTCTCTGACAGTGTTCTGGAAATTAACCGAGAGAAGAGGACTGGGGTTTTCAACACTCAGTGTGCCAATATTCATTTGTTCTTCCTGTGTCTATGTTATACTTTCTCCCCTAACTATGCTTGGTGACCCTCAGTTTAGAAACTTTGGTTTATGCTCATTAGGGAGGGAAGGGAAGGGAGGCGATACTTGACTAACCAGAGTGGGAGAAAGAATCAGGAGTTTAACCCTCTTCTTCCACAGGCTTTCCTCTGGTTTTAGCCTCACCATCATGCCTAGTTTTGGAGATACCTGGAACAGTCAGTTCCTGAGCCTTTGGTAGCTTCTGTGAAATAGGTAAATTTTCCTTCTTGGCTTTTCCATGACCAATTCAGGATTAAGCTTTCTCAGTTTAGGATTAAGCTTTACTTAATCTGCTTCAGATTCCAAAGTTTTGTGACTGTCGCTGCTCTCCTATTTGCTTTTGTTATTGCAGGTGTATGATTTACAAATATTTTTTGTGCAATTCTGGTGTGCTTTAAGAGGGAGAAATGCATGTACTCAGCCAGTTATCTTTATTCCAAAGACTCTGTTCCATGCATTTCTCATGTGTTGTGTCAAATGCTTAAGGGAGACTCCTCTGAACTTTTCTCAAATTGGCAAACTAAACCATCCTTCAAGACTCCTGCATCCTATTGGAGAATCTGTCATTTAGAAGACACAGGCTGGGCATTGTGGTTCATGCCAGCACTTTGAGAAGCTGAGGTGGCAGGACTTCTTGAGCCCAGGAGTAGGAGACCAGCCTAGGCAATACAGCGAGACCTGTCCCTACAAAAAATAAAAATATTAACCGGGTGTGATGGTGTGTACTAGTAGTCCCAGCTACTCAGGAGGCTGAGGCAGAAGGATTGCTTGAGTCCAGGAGATTGATGCTGTGGTGGTCTGTGATCATGCCATTGTACTCCAGCCTGGGCCACAGACTCATAAAAAAAAAAGGAAGATATAATCACTTGAAATTATTTGACTGACACCCCTACTAAATTGGACGCTCCTTGATAGTAGGGACTGAGTTGTCTTTTTCTTTGTTTCTCCTGTTGCTTAGCACAGAGCTTGGCCCAGCATGAGACCTCAGTGTTTGTTGACTTTAATTGGCATAATAGGACTGAACAATGGTGGCTTGGTGAGATGAGAGCTTTGAAAAGAGAGGAAGACGCAGGTGTCCAAATCACTTACTTTCCACTAGTTGTTTTTGCCCATTACATTTTGCTTTTGCATATAAAAAAAGCTTGTCAATGTAGGGTTTTTTTAACTTTGGAACTTTATGGAGGCAAATAGGGAATTAAACCAAAGAAAAATTCAATTTCCTAATGTTTGCCAACAGCAGATAGTGACAGTGGTCACACGTATGCTGCCTTTGAACTTACAGACAAGTGAAGGTAGGAACAACTTACGAAGTCCCTGGGTTTAGGAACTTTCAGAACCTAACTTGCTCTTGAGCTGTTGAATTTCAGTAAAATATGTATGCACAGAGCTCTGCATCTTCCTTGATGTCATAGTTATCCTAAAGAAAATGCCTCAAATAATTCTGTTCTTTGTTGTGTACAAATTAACTGGGTGTGGTGGCATGCACTAGTAGTCCCAGCTACTCAGTGCTCACTCTGCCAGGCCAATAAGGATATTGTAAGAAACATCTAGATTGCAAACTAAAGCAAATAGAAAACAGAAGAGCCAGGCCACAGTATGTCAAAAGGAAAGCCATGAGACAATATGGCTCAAGTGCAGGCAGAAGGCTGCGGCGGAAGGATTGCCTAAACCCAGGAAGTTGAGGCCGTTGTGATCTGTGATCTTGCCATTGCACTCCAGTCTGGCTATTTTTGATATCATTCCCCAGAAGTCTTCAGTTTTACTTGAGGTTAACTTTCAACTGAGCAAGAGGAGGCCAGAGTCAGTTGGTCCTGAGGAAGCTGGGTCTCTAAGTCCTTCCCTTGCTACTGATGCTGTTGCTAGTCAGTGTGTCTTGCAGTTGCTTTTGCTATGTATGGATTTTCTTGCCTTTTATGATATCTTCTCCATGCCAGCCATGTGAATTGGCATTGGCTCTCCTCTTGGCACTGCACTTAAGCTATATTTTCTCATGGCTTTTCTTTTGACCTACTGCAGCCTGGTTCTTCTGTTTTATATTTGCTTTAGTTTGCAGTCTAGGTGTTTCCTGAAATATCCTTATTGGCCTGGCAGAGTGAGCATTTAATCCAGCCTGACCCTCAGCACTGACTGCCCCCACTTCACATCCCGCCTTACTCCTCCCTGCTATCAATCATTTTTTTATCCTCTCTTTTCCCCAATCACCTAGTCAAAAGTTGGCAAAAGGGAGTGACCTCGTGCTAAATGCTGTGAGACCTCCTTGAAACATAGAAAAATGTTTGAATACTCCTTGCATTTGGAGGCATAAACAGGTATGTCAGATGCCTTGAAAAGTGAGTGGAGGCCAGGAAAAGGCTGTAAAAAAACCCAGACAACTACACCTTCAACTCTAGATGCTCAAGTGACCGTCCTAAAAGATCTCCCTCTTACTTTCCACATAGTGGAACATGAGGCAGTGGATATTTGTGCCCATCAGCTGGAGATGTGAGCAGCAGATGTCAAAAGCAGATCGGGAACAACACATGGACAGCCTGATAGTTTTGGCAGCGCAGAGGCCTGTTGCAGGTGACATTTGGTAATGGAGATTCACAGCCAGGCAGTTCCAGAGATCCAGGTGGCAAGAGCAGACATTTCAAGGGCACTGGAAGTAAAGATTAGGTCAGTGCTTCCTCACGTGTAGCTCCAGGAGAGCCCTGGGAAGCTCTCCAGGTCAAATTGTTAGAAACCAATCAGAAGGATGGTAAGAGCTGTGCTGGAACTAAGGACAACCCAAGTACAAGAAGGAGAGAAGTCACATGGGAACGTACATACCTCCCTCCCCCTTGTGGGACTCCTAGCTCAGCATAATAAAAGGGAAGGGGGAAGGTTACTCTTAGTGCTTGCCTCTTGGGAAGCAAGTCATATTCCAGGAGGACCCAGGGATAAACTAGTAATGTAGTAATGTAGTCTTAACCTATGGTTCATATGCCGATAAGACCTGGGGTGATATGCACATTATCTGGGAAACAACATTGCAGAGTGCTAAAAGCTTTAAGTGAAATTTAATATTTATAACTCATTGTGGAGCTCTTAATCACTTGCCGACTGACTTTCCTATTTATAACAAATACAATTGTACATAGCCATTTCCTCCCAATGTAAAAAGAAAACATACACGTGCCACACATACACAGAATGCCTCATTTAAAAGCCTGGAGGGTAACCAGGTAGAAGGAGAAGCATGTTAGAAAATTGAAAATGACAATTACAATTTCCCCCCCAAGTGGCCCACATTTTTGAGTGTGCTGTCTATTTGCAGTGCTGCTTTCATCTTCATTGTTCTGGGGCTGGTGTCCCTTTGGCAAATTAAGCTATTGGAAAAGATAATAGTCTTGCATTTATATTGCAACTTATTTGTAGGGATTCGAAATACTTGTCCATGGTTGTTGAGCTGCCTTCCATTCCTATATGAATGCAATTTCCAAGTTGTCTGTGTGGGGAACACAGTGTCCCCGATTCTTGTTGAATGAATAAACCCCAAACAACCAGCCCATTTGGACAGTCATCACTTAACACTTGAAGTTGGGAGGTGAGGCGATTATTGCACACAAAGCAGAGTGGGAGTTGGTTCAAGCTCTTGGAAAGGAAGGATTGAGATGTTACCAAAAACAAGTGGAGGAAGACATTAAAAAGATAGTAGCTCTAAGAGGTCAACTCCACAAGTAAGACCAGATGCAGGGTGAGGTGCAGGACAGGAATTCTCAGAATAGAGTGATGCTGGTGGTATTACCAGATGCATCACCTTAGACAGGTTACTCCATCTCTCTATATCACAGCTTCCCAAGTTTAAAAAAATGGGGTGATAGTGATTACACTGCACAGAGATTTTGTAAAGATTAAGTGCATTAGTATTTATACAGTTCTTATTAATTGTTATTTTAAAGTGACTTATAATTTGTCTTCAAAGAAGGAAAATTAAGAGGACTGAAACTTGAGTTGTAATAAATAAGCCATATTTCAGCTTTAGCAGATCTATGTCTTTGTTATCTCTTAACCTCCATGCCTGACACACTGTTATAAATACTTAATAAATTGCCTTGATTCCATATTATGTCCTGCAACCCAGTACAAGCTTGTGCCTGACAGCCTGTTCTGGCAGGTACTTTAAAATGCCCGGTCTCAGACAGCAGCTTGTTCATCCTGGAGCCAACCTCTGTGTTTGCATCAGTGCCACTACAGAGTGCCATCCTAGTAAATGGGACTTTCTCTTGGCCATCAGCTGCTTTCTTGTCATAGTGGGCTCACCATGTGACCATCAGTGCAGAGATGTCTTAAGTTGAAACTATTTTAAAAATAATTATATCAACTATAATAACATACTAGTATATTATTATTATTAGCAACCCAACATCTTCTATTAATTGCAAATCTGTGCTTTAAATATATTAATAGTCTTTGCTTCCATAGTGGCAAAGGAAACTGTCAAAATGTCCAATATCTTCTGTTTTAATCTTTTTTTTTTTTTTTTTTGATTTGGAGTCTTACTCTGTCGCCCAGACTAGAGTGCAGTGGCCGCTCCTGGCCACCGCAACCTCAACCTGCTAGGCTCCAGTGGTCCTTCCACCTCAGTCTTCCAAGTAGCTGGAACTAAAGGCGTGCGCTACCATGCCCGGCTAATTTTTTGATTTATTGTAGAAATGAGGTCTCACCAAGTTGCCCAGGCGGGTCTCGAACCCGGGCTCAGGCATTCCACTCACCTCAGCCTCCCAAGGCGTGGGATTACAGGCTGAGCCACCGAGCCCGGCCTGTTTTAATCTTATCCGGGCATAATTGATCATTCAGTATCAATCATAATATGTTTAGGGCCCAGTTGGCCAGCACTTACACAAAGGTAAGATTTTAGGCTTTATGCCTCCAGCTCCTGGCATCGTGCCTAGCACTTACCAAGGCGCTAAAAAAAAATTCTTGTGGAAGAGAACTGACTGGCTTTTAAAGAACTCATAAACTCCTCAATAAATGCAGTTCTGAAATAGATTCAATCTTTGAACACATGTTTACTGAGTTCCTACCAGGTGCCAGGCACTCTTCTGGGATTTGGGAATCAAGCTATTTTCCATGGAGATTAAGTTTCATGAATGATTAAAATATAAACAAGATAATTTTAAATGAAGATAAGTACTGTGATTAAAATACAACAAGGCAATGGGAGAGATATGAGATTAAGCAGTCATTACTGAAAATACTGTTAGGAGGTCATTTTTAGACTGAGATGTGAAATGACCAGAATGTTCCAGATATGCACATATCTGGGAATGATCTTGCCATATTAGAAAAATAGAAAGAAATCTGCTGTCTCGTGAGTGAAGGGCAAGTGGAGGACAGGAGATCAGAGGGGGAGGCAGGAACCTGAGAGAACAGGGCTTTGTAAGTAGCTTGTTTTTTGTTTTATGTGTAATGGATGCTTTGGGAGGAGATGGCTTTGTGTAGAGAAGTGATAAGACCTACTGAGACCAATCAAGCTGTTCAGGAGAGAGTGTACTGCAGCTGGGCAAAGACAGAATCACCGAGACTAGTTAGGAGGCAATTGCAGTGGACCATGTAAGGCAAATGATGGCTCGGACTCAGATGGTAGCAGTGGGCATAGAGAGAAGTGGATGAGTTAACGAGATGTTTTGGAGTTAGAGCCAATACGACTTGATGGGTTGGATGTTGGGGGTGAGAGAAAGGGAAGAAAAGAATGTCTTCCGGGTTTTAGCTTAAGCAATTAGATGGTTTGTGGGGCCATTTATTGAGACGGATAAAACTAGAAGAAGAAGAGGCTTGGGAGAGTTAGAAATCAATAATTCTGTTTTGGGCATATGAAGTTCAAGATGTAATACTGTTTTCATAGTTTTCAATTTTGATCTCAGTGAGCTCCATGGCAATTCACTGGAGAAGGCTTATCTGTTAAATTTTTAGTGGAAAAAGTGATTATTGGAGAGACTGAAAGAAATGGCTTAGATCTCAAAGAGCACAGGTAGGAGTCTGCAAGGCCATCTTGCATTCTAATGAGCCCCGAGGCTCCCATAGGGGAAGCTAAAAAGCAAATCCCAGAATTCTCTCTAGTTCATTGTGGCTTTCTCAGAACCATTCTATTCTGGAAAAGGAAAAACAAAAGAAAACAAAAATGTGCTTACACCATATTGCACATTCTTTTCCTGGAACAAAGTTGTGTTCATTTCCCTGGCTTGCTGTCTATGGAAATGAGAATTCTCAAGTAATAGGAATGATACTTATTTGTATCAGCACATTGGGCACCCTGAGCCTTAACATATTTCTTTAAAGTTTGTTCAGTTATAGTTCCCACAGACTTTGCAAGATGGGAGAAATTTCTTCATCTTTGTATAGATATTTTTTCCAAGTGGGATTTTTTTCTCTAACTCATATGAATTTTTGTTTCCTTGAAGGGTGTAGTCAGACTAGCATTTCTCAAACCTTCAAATATTGAAGTATGAAGTGTAAACTACAAATTCTTATTAGACAGGATGACGATTTGCTCAACAGAGAGATGGTTTTAAAAATGTATTGAATAGGGCTGGGTGCAGTGGCTCACACCTATAATCCCAGGGCTTTGGAAGGCTGAGGTAAGAAGATTGCTTGGGCCCAGGAGTTCGAGACCATCCTAGGCAACATAGTAAGAGCTTATTGCTACCAAAACAAATTATTGAATGGTAAATAATTTACATATATCTTTTAAAATCTGGCAAATTTTTATAGGCTGCAGTTTAAATTTATTTCAGAATTATTTCATATATGATGACAGAAGGCAATTTAACATACAGGTGTCTGGACATGGTTACTTTGAAAGCCCCATATTGTTTTTAAATTTTAGTAAGAAATTTATTAAAATAAATATAGAATAAATGAGGAATATGGCTTTGTAAGTGCTATGGTCTGAATGTTTGTATTCCCCCAGATTTACATGTTGAAACCTACTCACCAATCTGATAATATTAGGAGGTGAAGCCCTTGGGAGGTAGTGAGTATCATTCATGAGTATCCTAAAGTTCTCATGAATGAGGATAGTATCCTTATAAAATAAGCCCCAGAGAGCTGCCTCGTCCCTTCCATCATGTAAGAATACAGCAAGAAGGTGCCATCTGTGAGAAAGTACGCCTTCACTAGACATTGAATCTGCTGGAGCCTTGCTCTTGTACTCTCCAGCCCCCAGACCTACAAGAGATACATTTCTATTATTTATAAGTTACTCTGTTTAGGGCATTTTTAAAAACAATAGCCAGGACAGACTAAGAAAGTGAACCAATCCCAGCTCCTTTTCAATTCATTGCAAGGATGGAGAGTGGTGAAGGAAAATTGTCTCAAGGTTTGTAACTGTCTAGAAAACAACCTGAGAAAAACTGCAATCCAAATGCAGACAGCCTTCCCCTTCTGATGGATGTTCCTGATTTGTGGATCAACTCACTTCCTACACAAAAAGCAGGGAGTCACTAGTCTTTTTTTTCTTTTTTTTTTTGAGTTGGAGTCTCACTTGTCACCCATACTGGAGTGCACACTCCCAGCCACCACAGCCTCGACCTGCTGGGCTCTGGCGATCCTTCCGCCTCAGCCTTCCAAGTAGACGGAACTGCAGACATGCGCTACCATGCCCAGCTAATTTTTCAATTTATTGTAGAGATGCGGTCTTGCCAAGTTGCCCGGGTGGGTCTCGAACCCGCCAGCTCAGGCAGTCCACTCGCCTCGGCCTCCCAAAGCACTGGGATTACAGAGAGTCACTGGTCTTTATGTCAATAGTCTTTTAGGCTGAAGCTTGATCTCTAGAAGAGTCTTAGCAGGGCCTCATGAGATGATATTTTCTGAATTTCTGCATATTCACAACAGTTGGTCTGTGTCTTTATATCTTAAAATCAGTTTGACTGGATATAAAAAGATATAGCAGCTAAGTGTGGTAGCTCATGCCTGTAATCATAGCACCTTGGAAGGTGGAAGTGAGAGGATTGCCTGAGGCCAGGGGTTCAAGACCAGCCTGAGCAACTTGTTAACCCCTTATCTCTGTGATGATACATTTTTGATGTGCATCTGTAGTTCCAGCTACTTGGTGGAAAGATTGCCTGAGTCCAGTAGATCAAGGCTGAGGTAGCTATGATCGTGCCACTGCACTACAGCCTGGGCAACAGAATGAGACTCCTACTCTAGATAAGTAGGTAAGTAAATAAATAAATGATATGGTTTAAATTTTTTCATTGAGAATCTTAAATGTATTACTCTGTAATTTTCCGAGATAAAGGATCTGAAAAGTCTGCTTACAGTATGATTTTCTTTCCATTATAAATGCCACATTGTCTTTGCCTTGATACCCAAATAATTCACTCTTTTCTTTGAAGTCTTATAATTTTATTCGAATATGTACCAGAACTTGCTATTTTGGGTTGGTGTTTTCTGGCATGCAGTGTGGCCATTTAATAAGTACTTTCAAATCATCTTTTATTTCCAGAAAGTTTTCTTGAATTATAATTTTAAGCATTTGTTCTGTCCCATTTTCTTAGGTATATTCTTTGAAAGTTGCTGTTATACTTAGGTTGGATCTTCTTTGCTTATCTTCTCTGTCTATTGCTTTCTTGTTAATTCTTATGTTTAATTTCTTAATTTATTTTCTACTTGAAACTTTTTATTCTTTCCCCAGCTGCTATTTCTCTTAAGGAAATATCTGTTATACTATTTTCCTGTGTAAAATGTAATATACACAAAATTATATTTCTTTTAACGTAACATACATTTATAACATGATTTTCCCTCTCATTTTAAATTTTTTCCTTAATTCTGCCATCTTCTTTTTCAAATCTCCATTTACTCTGCACCTGAGTTCTGAGTTTCTTTCCAATTCTTATTTGTGTTGCTTTCTCAGATTGCTTTCTCTCTCTGTCTCCCTTTTTCTCAATTTGAAATACTAAGTTACTGTTTTTATATGTTTAGTGAACACATTTTCCAGACTTTTGTCTGCAGACATACTTTTTCTCTATTCATACACTTTTTTTCTTATAATAACTTTCATGAAATTTGTCCATTATTCTTTTTTTAAGTTCTGTCTCTCAGTTGAAAATGATTCATGTTTGTTAGTCATTTTAAGTTAAATAAGTGTCTCACTTTTTAGAAAAAAGGATGGTCCAGGAAAGCTTTCTCAGCTTCATGTCTCTAGAGTCTGTTGTTTTGCTGTTTTCACAAAGTTCATAACAACTATGGCATTGAATTTCCCGAAATCTACTCCCTCTACTCTCTTCTCCCACTTTAATCCGGATCTTCTATATCTTTGATTATATTGTTTCTAACCTGCTTTGTTTGGATTCTATTCTCAGCAATTCCTTTTTAGCAGCAAAGATCCTATTCTTCCTGATGGCTCTTGCTGAAATGTGATTCACATTGCTTCCCACACATAGAGCAGAAAGCCACAATTTCAAAGGCAGAGGTCTGTCTTGGAAAATAATTTGTTTGTAAGTTTTGAAAGTTTAAAATGTACAAACTCCAGACTGTTTCAGCATTGTTAGACTTAGTTTTATAACAATCCCCTTACATTTTTTTTTTTTTTAGATTGGAAAATATAGTTAGTTTGTTTAGAAAGTAAGTTAGGGGGAATGGAGATTTACCTCCCCAAGGTAGGGGAGGAGGCCAAAGCTGACACACCCCTTATACTTACCTTAAATTAGAATCTGGAAAATTCTCTATTTAGCTCTTGTTATTCACTTGGCTAACTGAGTTTTCTAGTTAGTATATGTTGTGATATTGGATGCTTCTCTTTTCAGAACTGTGAAAAGATCAGTGACTTTCCCACTGCTTTTCCCTAAGCAAATGTTGTTACTGCATGAGTTGTGTAGTTGTCTGGAATTTGTTTGATGAGTTATGGGGACATTTTGTTACTAAGTTTTGTTGGAGATGTTTTCCCTGGGTCTGTAATTTTGTTATCCTTGTTTTGTCCTTCTGTTTTTATGAAAAAGTTCAGAGAGATTAAAAAGCAATGTCATTGTCACCTCTACTTAAAAAAAATGAAAAGTTTCTTGGAAAAATTCTGAAATTTTGCAGAATTCTGAAATTATTATTATTTTTTGAGTTTGGGTCTCACGCTGTCATCCAGGTTGGAGTGCAGTGGCATGAACATGGTTCACCATAGCCCCAAACTCATGGGCTTAAGCAATCCTCCCAGCCTTCTGAATAGTGAGACTACAGGTGCATACCACCATGCCCAGTGAATTTTTTTGATTTTTTGCAGAGACGAGGTCTTGCTATGTTGCCTAGGCTGATCATGAGTTCCTGAGCTCAAGCAATCCTTCTGCCTCAGCCTCCCAAAATGCTGGGATTACAGGTGTGAGCTACTACATCTGGCCCAGAATTCTGAAATTAAAGAACACAATGATCATCATGCACTGCATAACGATGTTTTGATCAATGATGAAATGCACATACCTTGATAGTCACATAAGATTATAACGGAGCTGAAAATTCATCACCTAGTGATTTGTGTTACAATTGCCTACAACATTCAGTTCAGTAACATGCTGTATGGGCTTATAGTCTAGAAACAATAAGCTATACCATATAGCCTAGGTGTGTATTAGAATATGCCATCTAGGTTTATGTAAATACTGTACTCTCTATGGTATTTGCACAACAACAAAATTGCCTAAAGATGCATTCTTCAGAATGTATTCTTGTCATTAAGTGATACATGAATGCATTTAATTATGTAATATTGATGGAATTTGTCCTTTCTTCCATTTTGTAAACATATGCTGCTATACTGCTTGAATTACTTCTTACAATGTTGTCAGTTCCCTACAGTGCACCAGTGCTGGGAAAGTACAGAAGTAATGTTGGGAAACATACATTTTAAGATGGGCCAGTCATAACAATGGTAATAGTAATAATAACAGCATTAATAATAACAATAAGTACCATATACACTTCTCTAGTGCCTGATCATGGTAGACAGAATTTCAAGATTGCTCACTAGATTTTGATATCCGGTTTATATACCCTGTATAATCTCCTCCCCTTGATTGTGAGTAGAACTTGTGAATAGGATGGGATTTCATTCTCATGATTAGGTTACATTACCTAGCAAAGATGAAGAGATTTTGATGATATATTTAGGTTGATTTTCAGTTCTTTTTTTCTTTTTTGGAGTTGGAGTCTCACTGTGTCCTCCAGGCTGGAGTGCAATGGGACACTCATGGCCACCGCAGCTTCGACCTGCTGTGCTCAGGGGATCCTTCCACTTCAGCCTTCCAAGTAGCTGGAACTACAGGCACATGCCACCACGACTGGCTAATTTTTGATTTATTGCAGAGACGAGGTCTCAACAAGCTGCCCAGGCTGGTCTTGAACCCGTGAGCTCTGGCAATCCTATTACCTCAGCCTCCCAAGGTGCTGGGATTATAGGCGTGAGCCATCATGCATGGCCTTCAGTTCATTTTAAGTTAAGCAAAGTTAAAAGGATGTCAGTTGCATACTATCCTATACTCTGAGATTTCAGTTAGCATTCTTTTGTTTCAACTTGAAGAACTCTCTGTAACAGTTTTAACAAGGCAGGTCTAGTGGTGCTGAACTCCCTCCGTTTTTGTTTGAGAAAGTCTTTATCTCCTCTTAATATTTTGAAGAGCAGTTTTTTTTGGTAAAGCACTCTCAGCTAACATTTTTTATCTTTCAACACTAAATATTCATCCCACTCCCTTTTTGCCTGCAATGTTTCTGTTGAAAAATTCATGGATAGCCTTATAATAGTTCCCTTGTATATGACAAGTGACTTCTCTTTCTGCTTTCAAAATTCTTTCCTTGTCTTTGATCTTGATAGCTTGATTATAATGTGTCTTAATGTGAGGTTTTTTTTGAGTTCGTTTATTTGGTAATTTTGGGGCTTCCTGAATCTAGGTCTAGCAAGTCCAACTTTTAGGCCTACTCAAAGATAGTTTTTATTGAATTCTTTTTCCCCTTTGTAGATGCCATACTTTCTTATTTATTGGTATGCCTCAAAATTTGTTATTTTAAACAATATACTGTGGCAATTCTAGAAATT
>CAUYQG010029273.1:0-27820 GCA_963574415.1 Tarsius wallacei
CGGGCTTATCACTTCATCACTTTGAGGCAGTTATTCTGTTGCCGGTGCTCTTTACTTCGACTGTGTAGCTTCAAAGTCCAATATGCTTATCAAGGCTGCTCTATCCCCTCTTGTGTCCTTTCCCACTCTCCCTCCTTACCCTTCTCCCTTTTCCTCTTCCTCCACCCCCTCCTCACCCCCCTTCCCCTCTCCTCCCTCCTGCTATTCGTCCTCCTCTCCTCCTCCCCCTTGCCTTTCTTCTTGCCTTCCTCAGTCTCCTCCTTTTCCTCCTCTCTCCCTACCCAGTCCTCCTTCCCCTACTCTTTTGCCTGTCACTCCTTTATTCCCTCATCCTTCTCTCCAAGAAAGTATCTAGCTATAGATGATTGCAGCAGGGAGGATGGGTCTGTTCCCTTTGCTCCCTCGGCTCTTTGGTCTTTGGATACTTGCCGTCTTTTCTGCACTTTCGGCAGATGAAACTGACCCTTCCTGGCCTGTGGCACACATATATGCTAGGGTCGGTGGTTGCCATCGCAGCCTCCAGTCGGGACTGCAGCACACTCTGGGCCATCCTCTTCCAAGCCCCAGGCCTTGTCTTGTTGACCAGTTGTCTCAGCACCTCTACGCGTCTTTCTGGGTCCTGGATCTCATCCATACTGCAAATAAGCCATGAAGACTTCAGGGCACTGTCCCAGGGTCTCTCTTCCAGAAAGGCCAGGCTGTCATTTCTGACCTCCTCTTGTCTTCTCCTGATGGTATGAGGCACTGAAGGAAGGTCTCCCTCCCACAGCTCCGGGTAGCACGTGGGGCCAAGTGCCTTTCTGCTCTGGGATTCTCAACTTTCTACATTTCAGTCTCAATACTCTCCCCTGCTTTCCTAAGCCCTTCACCAGGAACACTGCTTACAGGTATACAAGCGGCACGTTCTGCAATCCAAGTGAATTCATTCAGATGTGATGCACCCTGAAGCTGTACAGTGCACAGCCTTGTTAGCATTGTATATTGACCCTGTGCCCACTGCCTCCTTAGCTCCCCCTTGCACAGTTCTAGAATGTCCCTACTCCCTCCCAGAGGACAGAAATCAGCACTTATGTTCTACGTCAATCCGAAAAATTGGGGGGTCAGAGAAAAATGAAGATAAAAATCCAAAGTCCTTTTGATATGCTATGCTAAAAAAAGAAAAAAATCCTCACTCCACCTCAAGCAAACATAGGCTTAAACATAAGGGAAGTGTCAAGAAATGGAGCTCTAAACTTTTTAAATACATTATTATTATTATTATTATTATTATTATTATTATTATTATTATTTTAAAGATATGAGTGCAGTTTGGGATTAGGTACACCAGAGGTCATTGTACACGTAAAGTTTGGGCCTCCCTGTGGTCTTCACTTCACCTGGATGAGACCAGGTTCCCTTATTGATATTATGCGCCCCACCTCCTCCATCCCTGTCAGTGTCCCGCTACTGCCAATCTCCTTTATAGTGTTATGATACATGTTCAGGGTCCACTTATGAGTGAGAACTTGTGATACTCAGTTCCTTGTTTCTCTGAGAGATCACTGAGTATTATAGACTCTAAATCCACCCACGTTGCTGCAAAGTCCATAATTTTGTCCTTCTTTACAGCTGCATGATAGCCCATTGTTTAGATGTGCCCCATTTTTTTAAATCCAGTTCACTCTCAATGGGCAGCAGGGTTGGTTCCATGTTTTTGCTATCATGAATAATGCTGCAATAAACATGCGTGTGCAGGTGTCTTTTCTATAGAGTGACTTGAGTTCCTCCGGGTATATTCCCAGAAAGGGAATTGCTGGGTGGTGTGGAAGGTCAATTTTTAGATCTCTTAGGAATTGCCACACTGTTTTCCACAGAGGTTGTACTAGTTTACACTCCCACCAACAGTCTGGAAGCCTTCCCTTGTCCCCACATCTTCTCTAGCATGTGTTGTTTTTCCAGTTATTGATGATGGCCATCCTCACTGGAGTTAGGTGGTATCTCAGTGTGGTTTTAATTTGCATTTCTTTGATGATTACTGAGGCTGAGCAATTTTTCATGTATCTGTTGGCTGCTTGTATGTCTTCTCAGAGAAGTGTCTATTCATCTCTTTAGCCTTTTTTTTTTGAGCTGGAGTCTCACTCTGTCGCCCATTCCTGACCACCGCAGCCTCCATCTGCTGGGCTCCGGCAATCCTTCCACCTCAGCCTTCTGAGTAGCGCGTGCTACCATGCTCGGCTAATTTTATTTATTTGTTTGTTTGTTTGTTTGATGGTTTATTTGTTTATTGTAGAGATGAGGTCTCGCCAAGTTGCCCAGGCACGTCTTGAACCCGCGGGCTCAGGTAATTCACTCACCTCGGCCTCCCAAAGCGCGGGAATACAGGCTGAGTCACCGAGCCCGGCTTAGCCCACTTTTTAATAAGGCTGTTTGTTTTCCTTTTGGCATGTTTGAGTTCCTTGTAGATCCTGGATGTTAGGCCTTTGTCAGACATACAGTGGGCAAATTTTATTTCCCATTCTGTGGGCTGTCTCCCCACTCTCTTGATGGTTTCTTTTGCTTTGCAGAGTCTTTACAGTTTGATGAGGTCCCACTTGCCTATCTTACCTCTTATGGCATGGGCATCTGGGGTTTTGATCAGGAATTGGTTGCCTATTCCAACTTCCATAAACGGGTCTATTTCACTTTCTAAGATTCTTATACTTTGAGGACTGACGTTTAGTTCTGTGATCCATGAAGAGTTGATTTTTGTGTATGCTGATAGATAGGGGTCCTGTTTCAATCTTCAGCATGTGGTCAGCCAGTTTTCCCAGCACCATTTACTGAATAGATTCTCCTCTCCTCAGTGGTTGTTTGATGGAGGCATTGTCAAACATGAGTTGGTTGAGAAATGGAGGTTTTGCTTCTGGAATCTCTATCCTGTTCCATTGGTTTATATGCCTGTTCTTGTAGCCTTTTGATAAAGTTTAAAGTCTGGAAATGTGAGACTTTCCACTGTGTGTTTTTCTTTCTTTTTTTTTTTTTTCTTTTTACTAAAGAGTGTTTTGGCTATTCATGGTTTTTTTATGTTTCCATATTAATTTTTTGTAGTGTTGTTACCAGGTCTGAGAAGAATGATGTTGCTAATTTAATGGGTAGTGCATTGAATCTGTAGATTGCCTATGGTGGAAGGGACATCTTAACAATCCATGAGCATGGAATACTTTTCCATTTGTTTGTGTCTTCTTTGGTTTCTTTGAGCACTGTTTTGTAGCTTTCATTGTAAATATCCTTCACTTCTCTGGTTAGAAAGATGTCGAGGTATTTCCGTGTGTGTGTGTGTGTGTGTGTGTGTGTGTGTGTGTGTGTGTGTATTGTGAATGGGATTTTGCTTTTTATTTGGTTCTCTATCTGTCTGTTGTTGGTGTATAGGAATGAAATGTCTTTTGCACGTTGATTTTGTACCCTGAGATTTTGCCAAAATTCTTTATCAGTGCAAGGAGGTCTTTGACAGATTTTCTTGTGCTTCCAAGCTATAAATTCATATCATCAGCAAAGAGGGATAACTTGACTTCTTCTGTTCCTGTTTGGATAACCCTGATTTCCTTCTCTTGTCTGATGGCTCTAGGTAGGACTTCCAACACTATGTTGAAAAGGAGGGGTGAAAGTGGGAAGCCTTGTCTTGTTCCAGTGTTCAGGGGAAATGCTTCCAATATCTGTTCATTTAGAAATATGTTGGCTGTGGGTTTTTCATAGGTGGCTATTACTATTTTGAGGTATGTTCCCTCTACATCCAGATATTCAAGGGTTTTTATCAAAAAGGGATGCTGGGTTTTATTGAAAGCTTTTTCTGTGTCTAATGATATAATCATGTGGTTCTTGTTTTTACATCTGTTGATCTATTTAATTATGTTTCTGGTCTTGCAGATGTTGAAAGAACCCTGCATCACTGGGATGAAGTCTATGTGACCATGCTGGATGAATTTTGGTGTGTGTTGCTGGATCTGATTTGCTAGAATCTTGTTGAGAATTTTTGCATCTATGTTTGTCAGGGAAATGGCCTGTAGTTCGTTCTTTGTTGGAGCATTACCCAGTTTGGGTATCATAAATGGGATGTTAGCTTGTTAAAATGATTTGCCAAGAGTTCCATCTTTCTCAAATGCCTGGAATAATTTCAATAGAATTGGTGCCAGATCCACCTTGTATGTTTTGTAGAATTCTGCTGGAAAGACGCCTGGTCCAGGGTTTTGTTTTTTTTTTTGTAGGCAGTTTTCTTATGATGGAGTCAATTTCCTGGGTTGTTATTTGTCTATTTAGGGACTCAATTTCTTCTTGTTTCAACCTTGGAAGGCTGCATGATGTTGGAAAGTACTCAACTTCATTTAGGTTTTCAAGTTTGTTTTATACAGGTATACATAGTAGTCTCTGATCATCTTTTTCATTTCTCTGGGGTCAGTTGTAACCTGATCGATTTCATTTCTGATTGCGTTTATTTGGGCTTTTTCTTTCTTTTTATTGGTCATTTTGGTAGAGGTCCATGAATCTTGTTTATCCTTTCAAAGAATCAGCTTTCTGCTTCGTTGATTTTTTTCTATATTTTTGTCTTCTATATCCCATATTTGGGCTTTTACTTTGGTGATCTGGATTTTCCTGCTGAAGTTAGGATTTTGGTGGTCTTGACTTTCCAGCTCCCTTAGGTGATTTGTTAGGCTATTACCTTGTGATCCTTCTATTTTCTTGATGTGTGCTCACAGTGATATAAATTCCACTCTAACTCCGGCTTTCATGGCATCCCAGAGGTTTTGGTAAGATGCGTCTTTATTTTCAAATGTTTCCAGGAATCCTTTAATTTCTGTTTTGACTACCATGTTGACCCAGGAGTTGATCAGCATCATGCTGTTTAGTGTCCATGTCTTTGTGGGTTTTAGAGAAATTTTTATGTGGGTGTTGATATTTATTTTTATTCCACTGTAACCTGAGAAGGTGCATTGAAATATTTCAATCTTATAACATTTGTTTATGTTTGATTTATGGCCAAGGATGTGGTCGATCTTGGAGTATGTTCCATGTGGTGATGAGTAGAATATACATTCCGTGGTTGTTGGGTGGAGTGTTTTGTAGGTATCTATTTAGTCCATTTGGTCAAGCATCAATTCGAGGTTCCAGATCTTCTTGTTGACTTTTTGCCTCGATGATCTATCTAGGGTTGTTAGTGGGGTATTTTGGCCCCCAGTTATGATAGTGTTAAGAGTTGAAATCTTTTTTTAGTTTTCTTATTTTCTGCTGTAGAAAAGCTGATGCTCCTGTGTTGGGTGCATATATGTTTAGGATGAATATTTCTTGTTGATGGATTGAACCTTCTGTCATTATAGTGTCCTTCTGTATCTTTTTTAATTTTTGGTAGCTTAAAGGTTGTGTTAGCTGATACTAAAATCATGACACCTGCCTTTTTTTGTGTTCTAGTCACCTGAAAATTTGTTTTCCATCCTCTAACTTTGAGTGTCGTTTGTAGGGAGATGTGTGTCCTGGAGGCAGTATATTGTAGGTTCATGATTTTTTTAATCCAGTTTGTCATTCTATGTCTTTTCAGTGGTGCACTTAGTCCATTTATGATCAGGCTGATTATTGAGATGTGAGAGTTGATGCCTGTCATGAGACTCTTAAGTAGTTATTTGTTGTTGTTGTTGCTGTTGTCCATTTGTTTGTTTATTTCTTTTGGGCTTTCTTTTGATTTTTGTGTTGGTATGTGTGTGTGTGTTTTCAATTTTGCAATCATGATGCATGCTGTGTTGATTCTGTTTTTCCGCATTCTTGGGAAGAGCCTGGTCATTCTTTTTTTATTTCTTTGCTTAATACCTTCTTAAGTGTCTCTTGTAGAGCTGGTCTGGAGGCAATATAAACTTATGGATTGCATGTCTAGGAAGGATTTTAATTCTGCATCACTGACGAAGCTTAGCTTGCTTAGCTTGAGTAGAAAATTCTTGGTTGGAATTTTCTATATTTGAGAACCTTGAAGATTGGACTCCAGTCTCTTCTAGCCTGTAATGTTTCTGTAGTTAAGTCTGCTACTATTCTAATTGGTCTTTCCTGGTAGGTAGTCTGCCCTTTCTATCTCGCTGTCTTTAGGATTTTTCTTTCATACCTACTTTATGTAAGCGAATTCCTGTGTATCTTGGAGTTGATCTTCTCATTTGGTGCCTTGCAAGGGTTCTCTGAATCTCTTGTATTTGGATGCTCATGTCACTGATATGATATGGTAACTTTTCTTATATAATTCCATGAAATACTTGTCCCAGGGTGGTCTCTGTCTCCCTTTCTGGCTCAGGAATGCCAATGAAGCACACGTTTTGTCTCTTAATGTAATCACACATCTCTTGAAGGCTTTGTTCCATCTTTTAAAGCTTCCTTTCTATGTTTTTAACTGATTGCATTAGTTCCATATTTTGGTCATCAAGCTCTGAGATTCTGTCTTCTGCTTGGTTAATTCTGCTTTCCATGCTTGTCAGTTTGTTATTTATTTCATTTACTATATTCTTTATTGCCATCATCTCAGTTATCAATTCTTTTATTCCTTTTGTCTTTCTTCATTTCTATTCATTCTCTCCAACAGTACCTTGATATCTGGATTTGTAGTTTGAGACCAGTCATTCTGGGAGCTGTTCATTGTTTGAGTTCCAAAGTCTATATTCTCAGGTGCTATCTTTCCAGGGGTCTGGGGATACCTGTATTCTTCTGGTTATTCTTCTTCATTTGTGATGGATTCTCCTCCTCCTTTTCCCCTCTTTAACTACTTTGCTCAGTGAGAGAGTGAATAGCTTTCAATTCTGTTTGCTCAACCCCATATTCTTCCTTAGGTGGAGCCTCTGGATTTGTTAAATTTTGAAGCTGGGTTGAGGGTGGGGGTCTGTGCTGTCTTTTTGCCATTTTGAGATTTGATTATGGTGTAACAGGGGAGATACGATTTAGAAGCTATCTGCAGATTGCAGTACCTGCTAACTGGGGTATGGGCCCCCTAGAACTCTCTTCCCACTATATTACAATATATTCATGTGGTGGGAGCATATATATACCCCCTGAAACCAAAGTGGGATAAGAGAAAGGAAAAGAACAAAGAAGAGAGAAGAAAGGAAGATGAAGAGAAAGAAGGAGGAAAATAGATAGACAAGCAAACTAATGGATAAACAAACAAAATGAAGATATAACATAGTCACCCTCAAAACTACCCATATGCAAAAAAAGAGAAAGAAAAAGTTTTAAAAATTAAAAAAAAAATAAATTTTTAAAAAGCTCCCCCTTGTGTCCATTTCTGGAGTTTCAGATTGTTTTATTATTTGATTTTATTATTTATTATTTTGGTTTTGCTTTGTTTTTTTACTGCCATGTCCAAAGCACTTCTGCTTTTGGCTCGCTGTAATAGAGAGCGGGCTTTGGTCTCTCAACCCTCCCCTCTGCTCTAAGCCGAGGCAATCAGGCTGCTCTCAACACAAGTCAGAAGCCCCATGAACCACTGGGGGAAGAGGGGTGAGTCAGATCAGAACTCACCTGAACTCATTTGCTACTAGGTCTTCCACCAATTGCACGCATCTGTGTTTGGTCCAGTGTGGGGGGCATCTGTCTCTTCAGTATTGTGCACTTGAAATATCCTCCACACCAATGATGATAGATCTCAGAGTGCATAGATTGCCCCTCAGTCACAGGATACAGGCTGCTCAGAATTGGGTGTGCTAAAGCAGATCTCTGCCCATCCCAGGACAGAGAAAATGGCATAGGTCCATGTCTTCTCCTCCAGTGGGGTTCAGTTCCAGATTTCCTCCCTGTGCTTGCTTCATACTCCCTGCTGCCAGTGCCTGGTCTGTTGCCACAGGTGGTGGTGTGAGTCAGGTGCCAAGTGTCTGATCTCTGCTCTCTTTTCCCGAGAGATGCCCTGAGAATAGCGGATGTTCCTGTGCAGAGACTCTCACACTCTGACCAGTTCCATCATCATCTTGCCCCACGTTCTGAACTTCTCACCATGTTTAGCACTCCCTAAAAGAGCTGCGCTCAACCTTGGGCACCACAGAAGTTGAGTCATGATATGAAAAATGTGGAGATGGTCCCAATGAAAGGAGACAAATTCAGGCTTTGTGGAAATGTTTTAATAGTTGTGATTCACTTTGTGGACTCAATACATAAAAACAAAATGAAGTGTCTGTCATTCTTCCCGTGTGTGCTTCAATATAATAATCATATCATACATAGGCCTTATTTTATATTGTATTCTAAGACGTTCCCCCACCTTTCTTCATGAGAATTGTCCTACATATAGAAAAGCTGGGAAAATTGGACAATAAACACCTGTATACCCAATGATTACCTTTTGATCATACTTCAGGGGCACCATTTTTAATCTCTACATAATAATAGTTCATCAAATCAATGCATCTTGATTTATTTGTATAATTCCTTCATTTGGAATATATTCTTTAATTCCAAATTCCCCAAATTATAAGTAACAGTGCTTAACGACAATTTCTGAGCACATACTCCCTCCTTCCTGACCTTTTAAAACCTGTGACAGCTGATAAGTGGAATGTTGATGTCAGCACCCTGGATTTTCCTCTTTGGAAAAAGGTCTAAAAGAGAATAGAAAGTAGAAGTGAATTCAGTAGAATAAGTATCTTGACATTACAGGGAATCAAAAAATGAAGAGCAGGCACAATCCCTTGGGACTCTGTGAATGCGTGAATATGAGGAAGTGGGTGTCTACTAGAATCCATGTATTCTTCTTTGGTTCAGCATCTCTTCCTTAAACTATACTTGCTGGGCTTGAATCCAGAGACTACTGTGCCACGTGTCAGATAGTTAACCAATCCTAGTCCGGGGGACTTGAGATCAAGGGATGCTCCCTATGGGGGCTTCAAGGCAAAACTCAGAGCTCATGTCAGGGAGGTGTGTAAGAGACAGGATCCGAGTCAGAAATGGTGCAGTCTTATCCATGAAAGGGAGTCCTTACCACTGAGACCACATTCCCATTAATGTCCTGCACTGTGTCCCTGAGAAGGGTCCTCTTGCTAAGACCCTGATGCCCACTCCTCCTGAGAGATGGACATGGTCATGACCCATAAGCACTCGGGAAACTGTAAGAGCTTAAGATCTTCTTCAGCCAATAGTGCCTCAAGAACAGTTCTGCAAAAGACTCATGGGATAAAGGGGTGAAATGGGGGTGCTGAGAACACATTCCAGGGGTAGAAGGGTGGCAGGCCTACGAGTGAGGTGTGGAGGAAGAAGGCAGGGGAGACATGTGGGTGAGAGAGAAAGGATCCTCTGCAAGTAACAGAAAGAGCCACTCCAAGAGGAGCATTCAGGGAGGAGGAAGGGCACGGGGGAAGACAGGAGATACTTCCATGTCATCTGGAGTTTAGTTATCTCCTTATTCTCCCTGGTCCCCTCAGGAAGAGCAAAACATAGTTAGGGAGCAAATAATGCAGAAAGTGACAGAGATCACAATGAGAACAGCATTCCTAATTTCTAATCTCTTGTGTCTTGTGCAAGTGGGTGGTAAAGGATTCTGAAAGGAATGGTGTGGTATAACACAATTTACACGACACATTTTAGGTTAGAAAGTGGGGGACCAGGAGGCACTTTGTCTTGAGGAACAAAGGCCCCGAGTTCCTTGCCCACCGGACTTTTATTAGTACAAAATGACGTAGTTAAGTAAGCCTTTAAGGACAAAGTACAGACAGTGTAAAGAAAAATCCCTGTTTTTATCTTAGAAAGCTTTTGTGATAGACCGTGACTGTTTACAGAATATAGTGCAGCTGTTTGCAAGACAATGTATAACTTTTTCTAATCCAACACAACAGACAGTGCACTTTTAGAACTTGTCTCAGTATACATGTCTATCTGGCTTTGCCATTATAGGTATTTGTGGCTGGTTGTGACTTTGTACATATGCCAAGTATGTTTTTAGCAGAGTTTAAGCAGGGCAGTGGTCTCCAACACCAATCCTTCAGCTAACTCTTCCACTACATAGGGAGGGCCTCCACTTCCCTCCAAGTCAGAGGCTTTCCTCCCAATACAGAGATGCCTTGTGACTCGTAGCAGGGGAAATGGAGATCCCATCACAATAGCACCTGGGCTGCGAAGTGCTCTCTTTTTCTACCAGTTCTGAGACTTCCCGCACCCAACCAGAATCACATCGAAATCAAGGGACATCAGCAAAGGAAAATTCCATCACAAAAAAGTAAAACTCTGTCCTTCACCATGGGGCCTGATATTGCCATCCCAGCCAAAGGCATCTTATTGCTGGGAAGTACCAGCTCAATGAATCAGGCCAAAAATGCCAGGCTAGGAAAATGTTCCCTACCCACCACTGGTAGAGGGAATCCTGCCTCCAAAAACTCCCAACACTGGAAACATTCTTCCTGCAGAAGTCAGCAGAATCCCTTCTCCCACCTAGAACCACAAGGTGGCCAGGCCTGGGGAAACAACTTTCACCTTGTCATGCAGCATCAGCAGCAAAAACATGCAATAAACAAAGCATAACAATATAGCACCACATGATCTCTGAAACACAGACTGTCATTAAAATCACTGCCCACAAAAGTAGGCTAGAACCTGCATGTCAAACCTAAGCAGGTAACTGCCTTCCAAAATAGTGCCTGGTGTCTCCTAACATAATACCCAAAATGTCCAGGACATAAATTTTTTAAATCTCTCATACAGTGAACTAAGTAAGTCACGACTTTAGTGAGAAAAGGCGATCAATTAATTCTAACACCAACATGAATCAGATATAAAAATTATGTGACTAGGATTTTCAAGCAGCTGTCCTAAAATATATCAGAAAACAATTATAAATTCTTTTGAAATAAAAGAAAAATGAGAAAATCTCAGAAAATAAACAGAAGTTATAAAAACAATTGAGAATTACAGAACTGTCAAATATAGTAATGGAAAATAAACCTTGCATACATATATACGTATACATATTCTTATAACATATTTATATTTGTGTATATGTTATATTTATTTATATTATATATTTATGTATATAACTAAACAAACAAACAAATAAAAAAGCCTCAGGTACCCATGGGTCAGTAACAAACTTTCCAGTGTTCATACCATCAGAGTCCCAGATGAAAAGAAAGAGAATGGGGCTGAAAGAGAATCCAGATAAAGAAAAGACTTCCCATAATGGTGAAATTAAATTCAAAGAGTCAAGAAGCTAAGTGAATCCCAAACAAGATAAACACAAAGAAATCCATACCAAGGCATGTCATAAGTAAGCTTTTTAAAAGTTAAAGACAAAGAAAATTCTTGAAAGTAGCCAGAGAGAAAGGATACATGACCTATAGGACAATACCAATTCAAATGACTGTAGATATTTCCTCTGAAATCACAGATGCCAGAAGAACATGGCATGGCATTTTTCAAGAGCAGGAAATAAAGAATTGTGAACCACAAATTCCATATTTGGCAAAATTATCCTTTAGAAATAAAAGGAAAGTAAATATATTCTCAGGTAAGGGAAAACTAAAAAAAAAAAATGTCAATAGCAGAATGGCTAAATGAAGTTCGTCAAACCAAAATCAGTTATAGAGGAAATCTTGGAGCACCAAGAAAGGAGGAAAAACATTGGAAAGAGCAGATATCTGGGTAAATCATATGCAATGACTAAAAGAAGTCTTATAACAACAGGTGACACCCAAGACAATGATGCTTAAAACTGGATAGCATAAAGAGCCTTAAATGAGAGACAAGTACCCATATACGTGAAGTGAAGTAAAAAATATCGACGTCAATAGACTGTGGTAAGTCACACACACACACACACACACACACACACACACACCAATACTTAGAACAATGACTAAGGCAACTATACAAAGTAAAACATTCAAAAGTACTATAAATAAACAAGTAAAGATGTAGTCTGAGAAAAAGGTCAAGTAACCACAGGGAAGCAAGAATAAAGAAAAAGAAGAATGAAAGCAGAGGAAACAAATACAAAACAAAATAATGAAATGGAAAGCTTAAACTTTAAAATATCAATAAAAAGCAGTGATTGGAACAGTGGGGGGAACAAATCAACCCCATTATAGACTGTTTACAAGAAACTCACTTGAAATTCAATGACCTAAGTAAAATAAAAGCAAATGCAAATATTGATACAAGTAATAAAAACAAAAAATGAGTGGCTATATCAATATCAGTTAAAGTAGACTTCAAAGAAAGTTAAGACAAGGAGAAGCACTATGTAGTGATACAAGGATCACTCCACCAAGAAGGCATATTGATCCTAAATGTGTACTCACAAAAGAGCTTCAAAACACATGCTACAAAAGTTGACAAACCTCAGGGAGAAGTAGACAAATCCACAACTATAGTTGGTGACTTGAACACCTCCCTCTCAGGATCATACAGATCTATTAGAGAGAAAATCAGACAAAAAATGAGAAGATTGGAAAACACAATCAACCAACAGTATCCACTTGACATATATAGAAGACTCTACCCCCAAAAGCAAACTATATTTTTTTCAAGTGCCCATGAACTATTTTAAAATAAGCAACATATTCTGGATCATAAAACAAACTTTGAACAGTTAAAAACAACCGAAATTACATAAAAGATGTTCTCAGACCATAATGAAATGGAACTAAAAATCAAAAACAGAAAGACAAAATGGAAATCTCTAAATACCTGGAGATTGAAAGAGGGCATGGATTAAGGAGGAAGACTGAAAGGAAATAAAAACTACATAAAACTGAGTGAATGTGAAAAGGCAACATATCAAAAGATGTGAAATTTAGTCATTTACTTTGGGTTTTCCAATTTGTTGGTATATATATGTCCATAATAGCTTCTAATGACCTTTTATGTTTCTGTGATATCAGTTATAATTTTTCCCTTTTCATCTCTGATTTTCTTTATTCATGCTTTCTCTATTTTTTATTAGTCTAGTTAAAGTTTTGTAGAGTTTATCTTTTTTGGAATGATAAACCAATTTTTTTTAAAAAACCAACATTTGATTGTGTTGATCTTTTTTTTAAAAAAAAGTTTATTTCTGCTCTGATCTTTATTATTTCTTTCTACTAATTTTGGGTTGGTTTATTCTTGCTTTTCTAGTTCCTTTAGATGTATCATTAGGATGTTTATTTGAAGTCTTTCTACATATTTGATCTAGGTGTTTATTTTAATAAATTTCTCAATTAATACTGCTTTTTCTGTATCCTATAGGTTTTGATATGTCCCATTTCCATATTCATTTGTCCCTAGAAATTTTTTTAATTTTGCTTTTATTTTCTTCATTGACCTCTTGGTTGTTCAGAAGCATTTTGTTTAACTGCCTTGTATTTGTATGGTTTCCAAAGTTCATCTTCTTAATGATTTCCAGTTTTATGCTGTTGTGGTCAGAAAAGATACTTGATATAATTTTGATTTTTTTAATTTATTAAGATTTGCTTTGTAGCCTAACAAATGGTCTACCCGGAGAACGTTCCATGTACTGATGAGAAAAATGTGTATTCTGTACCTATTAGATAAAATGGTCAGTAAATGTTTGTTAGGTTCATTCAGTCTAGAGTGTAGTTTAAATCTGATGTTTCTTAGTTAATTTTCTGCCTGGATGATTTGTCCACTGCTAAAAGTAGAATGTTGAAGTCCAGTACCGTTATTGTATTGAAGTCTGACTTTCTCTTTAGATCTGTTTGATTGATTAATTGATTGACTGATTTTTTTTAGAGACAGAGTCTCACTCTGTCACCTACGCTGGAGTGCAGTGATACAATCATACCTCACTGTAGCCTCAAACTCCTGCATTCAAGCAATCCTCCTTCCTCAGTATCCCAAGCAGCTAGGACTCTTGGTGCACACCACAATACTCAGATAATTTTTTTAAAGGTTTTGGTAGAGAAGAAGTTTCACTATCCTGTCCGGGCTCGTCTTAAGCTCCTGGCCTCAAGCAATCCTCCCACCTTAGCCTCTCAAAGTTCTGGGATTATAGGCACGAGCCACCAGGTCCAACCTAGATGTATTAACATTTGCCTTATACATTTAGGTGTGCTGATGTTGGCTGCATATATACTTACTATTGCTATATCCTCTTACTGAGTTGACCCCTTTATAATTATATAATTGCCTTCTTGTATCTTTTTACAGTTTTTCGCTTAAAAGAGTTTTAAAGTTTTGGCTTATCCATTCAGCCACTCTATGTCTTTTAATTGGAGACTTTAGCCCATTTATATTCAACATTATTATTAATAGGTAAGCAATCACTGTCGACATCTTGTTACTTATTTATTAACTCCACATTTTTTCTTTCTGGCTTTCTTACAGTCTTCCTTTGTGGTCAAGTGATTTTCTCTGGTAGTATGTTTTAATTCATTTTAAATTTTTTAAATTATATCTGTTACAAGTTTTTGCATTGTGGTTACCATGAGGCTTACAAAAAAACCCTATAGTTATAAGAATGTATTTAAAACTGGTACCAACTTAACTTTGATAGCAAAAAAAGGGAAACAACAAAAAAATTGTACACATTTAATCCCTTCTCCCCAAATATACAACCTACCAAGATTGAACCATGAAGAAATAAAAAACCTGAACAGAACAATAGTGGAAAACAACATACAAATAGTAACAACTTGAACAGCAGTAATACAAAGTCTCCCATCAAAGGATGTCTCAATACCTGATGGATTCACTACTGAATCTGACCAAACATTTAAAGAACTTATACCAATTCTATTCAAACTATTCCAAAAAATTGAAGAGGAGGGAATACTTTCAAACTAACTCTATTATGCCATCATTACCCACATAACAAAAATAGACAAAGAAACAAAAAAAAGAGAAAACAACTGGCTAATATTCATGATAAACATAGATGTAAAAATACTAGCAACCAGAATTCCAACACACATTAAAAAGATCGCTTGCACCCCACAAATCTGTACCAAAAAAAATCATTCACTATGATCAAGTAGCATTCATCCTGAGGATGCAAGGATGGTTCAAAATCTGCAGAATAATAAACATGATACATCACATCAACAGAATCAAGGAAAATAACCTTATGATCATTTCAATAGATGCTATATAAAAGCATTCAATAAAATTCAACATACTCTCATGATAAAACTCTCAACAAGTTGAGTATAGAAGGAACACCTCAAAATAATAAAGGCCATATATAGCAAACATATAGGTAATATCAGACTAAACAAGAAAAATTGAAAGCCTTACCACCAAGATATTTAACAAAACAAATGCTCACTTTTGCCACTTGTATTCAACATAGTTTTAGAAGTCCTAGTCAGAGCAATTAGAAAAAAGAAAGAAAGAAAGGGCATCCAAATTGCAAAGAAAGAGATCAAAGCATGCTTAAGTGCAGACCACATGATCTTGTACATAGAAAAACCTAAAGACTCCACCAAAAAAAGTGATTAACTGATAAATTTAGTGAAGCTGTTGGATATAAAATCAACATACAAAATCAGAAGCATTTCTATACCCTAACAGCAATTAATCTGAAAAAGAAAGCAATCCCATTTACACAAGTTACCAAAAAAATGAAATGCTTAGGAATAAATTTAATGAAGAAGGTAAAAGGTCTCTACATGAAAAACTATAAAACACTACTGATATAAATTGGAGAAGACACACAAAAAAATGGATATTTCATGCTCATGAATTGGAAGAATTAATATTTCTAAAATGTTCATACTATCCTAAGAAATCTACAGATTTAATGTAATCCCTATCAAAATACTAATGGCATTCTTCATGGAAATAGAAAAAAAAATCCTAAAATTCATATGGAACCACTAGAGACCCTGAATTGCTAAAGTAATCCTGAGCAAAAAGAACAAAGCTGGAGGCATCACACCACTTGACTTCAAAGTATACCACAAAGCTATAATAACCAAAACAACATAGTACTGGCATAAAAACAGATACATAGACCAGTGGAAGAGAGCCCAGAAATAAACCCTCATATTTACAGCCAACTCATTTTTGACAAAGGCAGCAAGAACATACATTTGTAGCAGATAGTCTTTAAATAATTGGTGCTGGGAAAGCTGAATATCCACAGGCAGAAGAATGAAACTAGATCCTTATATTTCACTATATTAAAAAAACCAACTCAAAATGGATTAAAGACTTAAAATTAAGATCCGAAACTATAAAGCTACTAGAAGAAAACATTGGGGAAGTCCTACAGGACATTGGTCTGGGCAAAGATTTTTTTGGTGGGGAGTAAGACCTCAAAAGCACAAGGAATAAAAACAAATATAGGCAAATGGAATTAAATCAAGCTACAAAGTTTCCACACAGCAAAGGAAACAATCAATGAAAAGAAGAGATAACCTACAGAATGAGGGAAATAGTTGCAAACTATTCATGTGAATCTGGCAATAAATTAATAACCAGAATATACAAGAAAAACAACTGATTCACACACACACACACACACACACACACACACACACACTCCAAATAATCTGATTATAGAATGGGCAAAACACTTGAAAAAACATTTCTCAAAAGAAGACATATAAATAGTCAACAGGTATATGAAATTATATTCAACATCATTAATCATCAGGGAAATGCAAATAAAAACAACAATGAGATATCATCTCACCCTATTTAAACTTGCTATTATGAAAAAAATGGACGCTAGTAAGGTTGTGAAGAAAAGAGAATCCTCATACACTGTTGGTAAAATATAAAGTAGTATACCACTATGAAAAACAGTATGGAGGTTCTTCAAAAACTAAAAAGAATACTATGATTTTATCCAGTAATCTCACTACTGGGTGTATATCCAAAAAGGAGAAATCAGTATACTAAAGAGATATTTGTATTCCCATGTTATTTCAGTACTGTTCTCAAAAGCCAAGATATGGAAATTAAGTGCTCATCAACAGATGAATGGATAAAGAAAATTGGTACACATACACAATGGACTATTATTTAGCCATAAAAATTAAGTTATATAATTTTCAGCAATAGATGGAACTGGTGGTCATTATGTTTAGTGAATTATGCTAGGCACAGAAAGGCAACTACCACATGTTCTCACTGATATATGAGAGTTAAAAAAGTGGATCTCATGGAGGTAGAGAGTAGGAGTAGATTTGTGGTTAACAAAGGCTGGGAATGGTAGGGGGATGTGGGAAAAAAGAGAAATTCATTAATGAGTACAAAAAAATACAGTTAGATAGGAGTAAGTTCTAGTATTAAATATTACAGTAGGGAGACTACAGTTAACAATAATTGAAATGTTACAAACACAATGATAATATAATGCTTGAGGTAATGGATATCCTAGTTACCCTGATTTGATCATTACTAATTGAATATACATATCAAAATATCACATGTACCCTAAAAATATGTCTAAATAATATACATCAATATAGAAAGATGTAGAACATGACTAAAGCAGTACTGAGAGGGAAATTTATACCTCTATGTGTTTACTTTAGAAAAAAGGTTTCAAATCAATATATGTTTCTTCTTCAATAAATTAGAAAGAGAGGAGCACTATCAATGGAAAGCAAGCAGATGACAGGAAATAATAAAAATAGTAGGAATCAATGAAATTGAAAATAGGAAAACAAGAGGGAAATAAATGAAACAAAAGCTGATTCTTCAAAAAATAGATAAACTCCAACAAGACTGAGAAAATTTTAAAAGAGACAGAGAGAGAATGCACAAATATCTAGAATAAAATGGGAAATATCACTACAGACCCTACATCTATTAATATTAAAAGGATAATATGATAGAATTATGAACAGTGTCATCCTCATAAATTAGGCAAGTTAAAAGAAATGAACTGATTCCTCAAAAACACAAATGTCCAAACCAAGATGAAATGGATAACCTGAATAGCCTTGGATGAGACTGTTTTGTATTACTTTAAAGGAATACGTGAGGTTGGGTAATGTATAAAGAAAAGAAAAAGGTTTAATTGCCTCATGGTTCTGTATGGTGCTGGCATCTGCTTGGCTTCTGGTGGGACCTCAGGAAGCCTTTAATCATAGTAGAAGGTGAAGGGGGATTAAGTGTGTCACATGTCAAGAGAAATAACGAGAGAGAGGAAAGTGCCAGACTCTTTAAAACAACCAGTTCTGGCATGAAGTAAAAGAGTGAAAACTTGCTCATTACCATGGGGAGGGCACCAAGATATTAATGAGGGATCTGCCCCCATGCCCTAAACACCTCTCACTAGGACTCTCCTCCAACACTTGGGACCACATTTCAACATGATATTTGATGGATATAAACATCTAAACTATATCAATCCCATAACCAATAAAGAAATGTATTCTGTAATTAAAAACTACCAAAAAAGAAAGATCCAGGCCCAGATGTTTCCACTGGAGAATCCTACCAAGCATGTAAGGAATAAATAATCTCAGCATGACATCAAAGCTGGACTGGATAAAGAAAATGTGGTACATATACACAACGGAATATTATGCAGCCATAAAGAAGGACAAACATATGGACTTTGCAGCAACTTGGATGGATTTCGAGTAGTGATCTATCACAGAAACAAAGAACAGAGTACCATATGTTCTCACTCAAAAGCGGACCTTGAACAATTATCTTAAGAAAGCATTTGGCGGTAATGGGAAACTGTCAGGAGAGGGGGAGTGGGATTGGCGGTTGAGGAAAACTGCTAGGGGAGGGAGGAGCATACCTCATCAACAAGGGTACCTGCATAATCAATGTTTATATACCTAACCCTGAATTGTACCCCACATCTTTGTAATAAAAAAAAAATTTAAAAAAAATTATCACAACCACTTCAACCTTCAGAAACCATCACACCAATCAGCCAGTCACTGTCAATACCAAGTCAAGATTTCCACCAACAAAAGATTATGACTTGCTGAAGGCTCAGATGATCATTAGCATTTTTTTGCAATGCATATTGTATGCATATTGTTTGTTAGACACAATGCTTTTGCACACTTAATAGACTACAGTATAGTGGAAACATAACTTTTGTAAGGAGTAGAAAACTAAAATATTCATGTGACTAATTGTATCACAAAATTTGCTCTACTGCATTGGTCTGGAACCAAATCCACAATATTTTCAAGGTCCACCAGTATGTTATCTCATTTGTTCTTTGTAACAACTTCTGAAGGCAGAAAGTCTCAGAACTCTTCCACAAATGAGAAAATTAGGGTCAGACATAAGTAGAGAGAAGAGTGAAAGTCCCCAAATCACCTGCCCCCCTTCTTCACCAGGGCTCACCCCTAATCACCCAGCGATATGCTGTGGGTCATCTAAGAATGTACACATGCGACTATTCAGGAGGATAGAGTATTGCTCTGGCTGATGACCTGGCTCACTCCCAGAAATGATGGTCCAAACTGGCTTTCAGGGCAACTTCCCATAGCAACCCCATCACCGTGGTAACGGGAAACTGTCCAATCAGTCCTCTTTGTAGCATAGTAGGAAGGAAACTGGAGATCATCAGGTACCACTCCAAACTGTCACAGACAGGGAAAAGGAATTATTTTATTCATTAGAATAATTGATAATTCTCAATGCTGACCATCATGATAAAAGTAGCTGCTGTTGCCTGAGTCCTCAACTGCAAGACAGTGCTGTGCATGAAGCTCACCTTCAACAGCACCCCTTGCAGACCCTCTCTGACTGTTCCCATGTTATGGATGAGAAGATAACTGAGGCTTGCTCTATGTCTAAGTGCTAGTAGGTGGTGGTGGCAGGACTTGAGCCCAGACCTGCATAATTCAGGTGCCAGCACCCCTAACCACACACCAGCTGTAGGACAGTTGGAAGCCAAGCATCCTGCTTCTCTTGTCCCTTCCACTGCACAGTGTGGCCTCACAGGATTTGCTTCCCCAACCACACAGTCCCAGGAATTCCAGGGGGCCCACTCAGGTCTGGGCACCTTTGACCTGGTTGGGTTGGGGGACACGCAAGCAGTCAGCCACCACCACTCAGCTTTATGCCCTCATGGCATCACCTCCTAAACTCGGATCAGTACTCGCTTGCTCAGCCCCCTTGCCAAGCTGTGAGCAATGCCCAAAACTGCCCTGCACATACAAGGCCAGATCTGCATCTGTTGAATGCCGAATAGACCAAGGCCAGGAAGCAAGCATCCCTGGCTTACCGCTTCCCTTAGTGTACATTTTTCTACTTGGGTGTGTGCACAACACACACACCACATATCATACAGACACACATACTACACACACAGAGACACAGTAAGATGTGGTCCCGTGACCCACAGAGACTGAGATATGTTCTCTCTTCTTCAGAGATGGGACACAGGAGCCTGAGGGGACAGGGTCCAGTTTACCGAATACTAGGAAGAGCTCTGATGGTCATGGTACCATCTCGCTTAGCAAGTTAGCCCATAAAATATATCCAGAGGAACTAAAATCACCCTATGAAAGATACCTGAACACACTTGCTTATTACAACTTTATACACAATAGCAAAAACATGGAACCAACAGTGCTGCCCACTGAAAGCAGACTGGTTAAAAAAATGTGGTACATATATACGATGGAATACTATACAGCCATAAAGAAGGACAAAAATTATGAACTTTGCAGCAACTTGGATGGATTTAGAGTTTATAAAACTCAGTGATCTAGCACAAAAACAAAGAACTGAGAACTACATGTTCTCACTCATAAGCAGACCCTGAACAATTATCATAATACTATAAAGATACTATAGATATTATGATAAGAATTATCACAATACCTATAAGAAAGGGATTGGCAGTAGTGGAAAACTGCAAGGAGAGGGAGGGGAGCACATGATCTGAAATCAGGTGAAGTGGGGACTAAAGTGAGGCCCAAACTTTACCTGTATGATGACCATTTGTATACCTAACCCTGAATTGTAAGCCACATCCTTAAAATAAACATTTAAAATTTCTTTCCAGAAATTTTAAAAATATATTTTTCATAAAGACCATACTGTGTACTTGAAGAGATTATTTAACTCAGTTAAAAATATTTGCATTAAACTCTTTTGAGCACTGGAAATGCTCGACAGAGTTGAGCATATATATATATAGTAAGACTGTTTATTCTTACTCAATGCCAGACAAAGAAGCTGTCTCCTACCAGGGGAGAAAGACATGGAAACAAATAAATGACAGTGTGATGAATAATGCAACAGATGCAAAGAGGTGTTACCAAGAAGTGCTAGTGGTTAGTTTTATCTGAAAGCTCATAAAAGTTTTTCTGAAGCAGAAAATCTTCAGACTGAAGACCAAAAAAAGATCCTTAGGCATGCACACTGAAGGTGCCCATTCCGAATGAGGCATCAAACTTGATGTTTGGTAGAAAGGGTTGACGTAAAGTGGGTTTCAGCCCATGCGATGAATTAGTTTGCCTAGCAAAAGCCAAATTTAAAGACCCTTGTGTGTAATACTGACCCACCTGATGAGGTATATTTGGCAGTGTAGAAAGAGATGATGACAAGGATCATTTGAGTGTAGCATGCTCTATGAACTAGAGAAAGATAAGTCAGGCAACAAGATGACCACTGCCCACCAAAACTTCTAAGTAAAACAATGAGATATTCAGATACATTATGGGACAGGGAAGGGGAGTGAGGGCAGAATATGGATAACTTGCCAGAGATGACATAGTTGTATGTAAAAAAAGAGAGAATATACAGGGAAAAATGAGTTTTGTAATAAGAAAATGGAGCATGGATGGAGCTCTGGGGAAGTCTGAATAGGAGAGGATGTTCCAGAGTACAAAAAATGTGAGCAGGGTTGAGAACATCTTCAAAGTCTGAACACAGAACTTATGTAAGGAAGTAAAAGAAAATTTTTGGTGACGTTTAGTGAAATTTAAATATCTTAAGAGTACTTAAACGTCAATTCATAACACTCTTTTTTTTGAGTCAGAATCTCACTCTGTAGCCCAGGCTGGAGTGCAGTGGCACGCTCACAGCCACAACAGCCTCGACCTGCTCTGGGCTCAGTTAATTCTTCTGCCTCAGTCTTCCAAGAAGCTGGAACTACAGGCATGTGCTACCACGCCTGGCTAAATTTTTTTAGTGTAGAGATGAGGTCTTGTCAAGTTGCCCAGGCTGGTCTCGAACCCATGGGCTCAGGCAATCCTCTCACCTTGGCCTCCCAAAGTTCTGGAATTATAGGCGTGAGCCACTGCATCTGGCCAATTCATAACATTCTTAAGTTTTGTTTGTTTTTTTGCTTTTATGAACAGAGGGGCCAAAAAGAACATCAGATGGAAAAAAAAAATTCATTGGCTTTACATTTTGGATGCCAAAAAGTTTCTTCAGAAGTTCAGCTCCACAGATATTTTACTGAGTACCTATTTATTGCATGTCAGAAAATTCACACAGTGGTGCTACATAAATGTGTCTAAGCTATTATGCCCTCTCTTAAACTTACATTTGACTTGGGTAATCAGATTTATAAATAGTTATACTGATAAAATATTCTCAGTGATTAGATACATAGAAAGAACCAAAAAACCCAATATTCTGTGGAATTAATACATTTCATTAGTGCAATATATTGATGAGGCATTAGCCAGGATTTCTTCACTGTCATGCCACATAGCTTACCTGTGCCCCAAAATATACTCCCATAATCCAAACTAATATCCTTATTTGAAAAATGGAAAAGATGAAATATATGATAGGGTTAGGATTAAAATCACATATATCTGCTTACATTACTAGAAAAACAACTTAAAGCAAATATCATATGACTGGGGTGCATGCTTGATATTCATCAGTGAAATAATAGCTGTTATGTATGGAGTGCTGTTCTATTTTTTTATATGTATTCTTATCACTTAGTTCTTATTCAGTCTTTATAACTGTATAAAGTAAACTACACAGTGTCACAAGTGGTGTGATGAAGACTGCTTTTGAACTCAGGCTGTTTAGCTCTGGACAAGATATTCTTAACCAATACCGTACTACTTCTCAAAAGTCAACAAATTTATTACTAAAATTATTTAGACTGAAGAAGCACAGGTAAATTGCAAAAAAATAACGCATAGGACTTTTTAAGTGGCTTGTTAAGTGGGAAAATTATGGTTGTATGTGGTAGTTGAATTGTTTCAGACTGCTAACATGGTTGTCCCAACTTGAGTGGTAAAGAGTGTGTATAGAGCAGATACGTATGAACCATTTTGTTGTGAGTCTCTGGCACTTGGCAGATTCTTGTTCCAGATTCTAACTACTGGAAACAGTAGTTAGAAATTGAGAGGTCACAGGTGCTTAAATGTAGACACTGTTTATGCCAATGGTTCTCAAACTTTGTATGCATCCAAAGCACCTGGAGAGCCTATTAAATTGCTTTTTTTTCTGGGCCCCATCTCAGAGTTTCTAATGAGTAAGTCTAAAAAAGAATAGGGCATTTGCATTTCCAACAAGTTTCCAGGTGATGCTGATGCTACTTTTTTAAGGAACCACACTAATGGTTTCTGCTGTTCTTATACCCGTTTTTATGCTTGTACAAGTTTGTGAATAGTCATCTCAGTCCCCACATTACAGCCTGGTCCTGGGGGCAGTTTGATCCAGTGAACTCAGCAACACACTGGGTCATCCAACCTCCACTTCACAACTGGAACACCAGTGGGTAGACTGGTATTCCAGCAGGGGCAGCATCCCCAGAGCCACACATTCCCCTGCCCTCCACCCAATAAAACAAGCGGACTCATGCTCAGCAACACTAGGTGGCCAAGGGACGTGTTCCTGCCCCAGTAGATAGCTGGAGCAGGGAGCACACAGGATAGCTGGAGTAGGGAGCACACAGGAGCCCCAGTAGCACCAGAACAATGAGACAGACCAAAACAGCATTGAAAGAACTCTAAAAACTAAACTGTCATTGAAACCAAAATCTATAGAAGTAAGCCAAAATTCGTCCACTAAACATAAATGGGGCAGCTGACAACTAACATACAAGATTTAAGTAGGATTAAGAGTTTTCTAATTTAGTAATCAAAATGCCCAGGATAAAATAGAAAATCGTATGTTGTACCAAAGACCAGAAAAACCATAATCTGAATGAGAAAAGACAATCAATGCATGCCAATATTGAATTCAATTAGATGTTGGATTACCTGACAAAAGAAACTCTCATAAAAACACTTCAAAACTAACCACAAATTCTCTTGGAAAACATGATAAAAATGAAACATACCAGCAAAGAAATAGAAGCCATGACACAATCTCAAATTACAAAAGTTACAGAACTGACAAATGCAGTAAACAAAGTTAAAAAAATATACTTGCTGAATTTTCTCAATAGTGCAGTAAAGAAGATAACAATGGTAAAATCAGTGACCCTGAAGAAAGATCAAGACTTTCCTCAATATAAATAAAGCATGAAATAGACTAAAATAATAAACACAGCCTTAGCATATGTGAGACAACAACAAGTGTGTTCATATTTATAATATCAGAGTATCAGAAGAAAAGAAAAAAGACTAAGAGACTGAAAAAATATTCAAAGATATATTAATTGAAAACTTTCCCAATCTTACTGAAGACATAAGCTTTAGGAATCAAAGCTAAACAAACTCCAAATAAAATAGATCCAAGGAAATCCAAGTTAAGGTACATAATAATAAAATTTCTAAAAGCTAAAGACAAAAATAACAATATGTCAAACAGCCAGAAACATGAAATGCATTACAGAAACAATAAATTATTTATGAAGGAGAATAAATTAAGATAATAACAGATTTCTCATCTGAAAATTTGGAGGCCGAAGAAAGTGACACAAACTTTTGCAAATGCTGAAGGAAGAGAAATGTTGATTCTGAATACAGCAAAGCTATATACCTTTAGCAAAGAAGAGACAATAATGACGATCTCAGATGAAGGGAAACTCAAAGAATTTGTTGTTATTATGTCTATTCTTAGAGAATGGCTAGAGGAAGTTCTTCAAACAGAAAGAAAATAACAATAGAAGAAGACTGCTACCTTCGGAAATAAAGGAAATTAAACTAAATGCAATAGACTACACATTTAATTTATAAGTTATTAATTATATTATTAATTATAAAGTATAAATTATTCATGATTTTCTCTAGTCAATTTAATTGTAGGTACAGAAGATAGGAGTGCTCAATATATGTTGAACAAATTCTTAAGACAATTTATGCTTACAAAGCAGGAAAGATAAAAGTGCTTCAATGGAAGAAAGGTGGTAAAAAGTCAAAATTACTCTGCTGTGATAAGCTACGTAAGTATATGGTGATACCTAGGCCAACCACTAAGAACGATGTATAAATTAATAGAATAAAAAAGAGTACCAATAAATAAAAGTGAAACCATAAATATGCATAAGTAACCCACAGGAAGACAAAAGAAAAGAAACCAGGAAATGAGAAACAGAAAGAACAAATAGAAAACAAATAATAAAATGGTAGAGGCAAGTCCTGACACATCAATAATTATTTTTGATATTCTATTGCCAGTAGGGAGATGATGGTTAACAGTAAGGCTTTGTCTATTACAAAAGAGTTGGAAGGGAGTTTTCTGAATGTTCTTACCACATCAGAAATAATAAATGCATGAGGTGATGGGCTTTCTAAATATTCTGATTTGATCATCATGGAACATATTTTATATGTATTAAAATATCATATTTTACCCTATAAATATATACAATTATAATTAAACACCAATAAAAGACAGGGGTAGAGTTCTTTAGAAAACACGACCTAACATTCTACTGTTCAAATGACAAATAGGCTGAAAATAAAAGGCCAGAAAGAGATATGTGATGAAAATATTAGAGAAATATTAATATTCAGTAAAATAAGTTTCAGGACAAGAAAAATTACGAGTGAAAAAGAAAGACATAATATAATAATAGAAGAATCAATACACCAAAATGATATATCAATCCTAAATGTGCACACACTAAAAAAAAGAGCCTCAAAATACATAAAGGTAAAAGAAAAATAGAAAAAAATCTACAATTACAGTTGAAAACTCCAACATCCCACTCTCAGCAATTAATAGAACTATTAGAGAGACATTCAGCCAGGATCTAGAAGAGTTGGACAACACAATCGATGCAACAGGATCAAACTGACATTTATAGAACACTCTATTCAACAGCAATAAAATACACACTCTTATCAAATACCCATGGAATATCCACCAAGATAGAACATGTCCTGGACCATAAAACAAATCTTAAACATTTAAAAATAATTAAAATCATACAGTGTGCATTTTTTCATCATGATGAAATCAAATTAGAATTTAACAACAGAAAGACAAAAAAATTCTAAAGAACTTAGAAATTAACACATGGTGACATTCTGAGAGAGAAAGTCTCAGAAAATAATTAAATACATATGAATGAATAAAGATAAAAGTGCAATATATTAAAATCTGTGGAATACAACAAAAGTGTGCCACAGGAAATTTTATTACTAAATTTTTACATTAGAAAGAGAGAGATATCAAATTTATAATCTAAGAAGTTTCTACCCAAAGAAAATGAAAGGAAGAGCAAAAGAAAACCAAAACAACCAGAAGAAAGAGAAAATCAATAAAGGACTGTAAATCAGTGAAATTGAGTATAGGAAACCAACAGAGGAAATTAATAAAACAAAATATTTGTTCTGCAAAAAAGTAAAACTGAAAAATACCTAGCCTGATGAAAAAATCATCAGCATCAAGAATGAACTAGAGACATCACCACAGATCTAACAGTCACTAAAAGAATAACAAGGGAATACTATAAACAACCATAAACTTAAAAATTTGACACCTTAGGAAAAAAATGGAACAGTTCCTTGAAAACATAAGCTATCAAAACTCAGCCTAGATGAAAGAGATCATTTGAATAATCTTATAAATATTAAAGAAATTGAATTAGTAATATGAAAGTTTCTACCATATTTTGGTCTATCTTACTTCAATGGTGGATATTACCAACTTTAAAGAAAAATTAAAACCAATTTTGTACAGTCACTTCCAAAAAATAGAAGATGAGGATTACATGTTATAATGACACCCAAACAAGATAAAAATGGCACACAAAAAAAGAAAACTACAAACCAACACCTCTCAAGAACTTAGATGTCAAAATCTGAAACAAGATTTTAGCAAATTGAGACTGAAAATATAAGGGAGGAGCCCCCAAAAAGTAATTTATTCATAGAGGTTGTATGTTTATTATTACATATTTAAACTTCAGTCATCTTCAGCACACTCTCTGTTTGATGCAAAATACGTATTGAGATGCTTTTACCATGGCTCAAGTGTTTTTGAACTCGTTAATTTTGATACTGCTTTTCTGTTTCACTTCTTTTACATTGGCAAAATGTTTCCCTTTGAGGACTTTTTTCATCTGAGGAAAGAAAAAAGACATTGTTTGGATCGAGATTGAGTGAATAAGGAGGGTGGGGCACCGGGGCAATTCTGTTTTTGGTCAAAAACTGCTGAACACAGAAAAGTGTCAGCAGGTGTGTTGTCACAGTAGAAAAACCATTCACCTGTTTTTCACAACTTGAGATGTTTCTTCCACAAATCATGATGCAATCTTCTCAAAATTTCCAGATAAAAACTTTGATTGACCATTTGATATGGAGGAACAAATTCCAAGTGTACTACAAGGGGCCCACCTTTAATATTATTTCATTAAATATTGCAGTGTAATAATAATAGAAACAAAATGCGCAATAAATGTGATGTGCTTGAGTTATTCCAAAACCGCTCCTCTCTCCCCCACCCAATCTGTGGAAAAATTAACTTCCATGAGACTGGTTCCTGATGCCAAAAATGTTTGGGGACCACTGCTTTTTTTTTTTTTTGAGTTGGAGTCTCACTCTGTTGCCCAGACTGGAGTGCA
>CAUYQG010029274.1:0-12636 GCA_963574415.1 Tarsius wallacei
GTGGGGCTTTAATGTGGCCCCACGGTGTTACCCTGGAAATTTTTTGGGCCCGGCCCCCCCCCCCCCCCCCCCCGCCACGACCCCCGCCCTCCACCAGACCTCGGCTTCCTCTGCTGTCAGGAGAGGAATCCTGTCCTAGTGCCCACACTATGCTGGTGTAAGACCCTCATCCATTCATTCACTTACTCATTCATTTATCCGAGCTCAGACAGACTGAGAGATGCCACCAAAGAGCAATTTAAAGGCAAGGGGGAGATGTGACCGAGAAGGGGTGGGGTCAGTTTCTCCCACAGCCAGAGGCCAAAGAGTTTCTGCCTAATGGTAATAATCATAATTATAGTTGACATTTAATAACTGTTCATTATGTTCCAGAACAGTTCTAAAGCGTTTGCACAGACTAATTCATCTAACCCTCACAACAACCATGTGAGGCACAGAGTGATTGAGCAACTTGTCCAAGATCACACAGCTAGTCAAAGGCAGAGCTGGGATTGACTGTTGAAATTCCTGGAACCCAGGCTTCAAGAGCAGGAGCTACTCACTGAAATTCATTCTTTAAAAAAAAACAGAAAAAAAACAACACTACCAACTTTTTATTACTTTTTCCTGATAAACAAGCAAAACCAGCTTTGCCCCAAGGGCAGGACCAGATTGCTCTCCAGCCTCTTGACAAAGGGACAGAGGGACCTATTCACAATTCCTGTCCCCACCTCTGACTATTATGGGCTTCTTTTGTGGGGAGTCTGGAGAGGACAGAGGAATGAGTCAGGCTGGGTTCAAGGAGGTCTCGGAGTGGAGGCTGATGCTGAGGGAGGAGCCCGTCCCAGCCAAAATCCAAAGGGAAAAGGAGGGGTCCAGACCTCTTCAGAATCTTTTTTTTTTGATTCGGAGACTCCTCACGGCCACCCCGGCGTCGACCTGCTGGGCTCCAGTGATCCTTCTACCTCAACCTTCCAAGTAGCCGGAACTACAAGCACCAGCTACAGCGCCCAGTTAATTTTCGATTTATTGTAGAGACGCGGTCTCGCCAAGTTGCCTGGGATGGTCTCAAACCTGTGGGCTCAGACAATCCACTCGCCTCAACCTCCCAAAGTGTTGGGATTACAGGCTGAGCCGCCGAGCCTGGCACTCAGAATCTTTGTATAGCCTCCAGCAGTAGAGGTTTGGTCTCCAAAAGGACCTTCAAGAGTACAGTGTAGCCCTACCTAGGATGCCTGCACCCTCCATCCCAGCAGAAACAGGCCAGCCCCTTGGCTGGGCGCAGTGGCTCACGCCTATAATCCCAGCACTTTGGGAGGCCAAGGTGAGAGGATTGCCTGAGCCCATGGGTTCGAGACCAGCCTGGGCAAATTGGCAAGATCTACAGTAATTGAAAAAATTAGTGAGTCGTGGTGGTGCATGCCTGTAGTCGGAAGGCTGAGGTGGAAGGATCACCTGAGCCCAGCAGGTCTAGGCTGCAGGTGGCCGGGAGTGTACCACTGCTCTCCAGCCTGGGTGACAGAGTGAGACTACTACTCAAAAAAAAAAAAAAAAAAAGAAGAAGAAGGCCAGCTCCCTCTCTCCCCCACAGGGAGCCAGGCCCAGGCACTCTCTGCCACCTTTCAGCAGCTCTGAACTTTATTTTAAGCTTCAAACCTGCCTGCCTGGTAACCTCTACTCCACGGCCCCTGATTTACCTCTAGGGCCCCTCAGGCAGGTCTGTCTATAAAGCTTTTGGCACAGAGGCAGCTCTTGAGAAATCTTAATTCTTTTCTCCTCTTCCTGTTCCTCTCTCCCTCAAAGAAGGGAAGGCAGCTGCCAACCCTGTATCTGTTTTCTCTGTTGCCTTCCTCAGCTGTCCTCACTGAGCCTGATCCGCCTTCTAGGTCACTCCCCCCACCCTACCCCCACTCGTCTGTCACTCCCTTTGCCTCATGACCCTTGGGCTGTGGGGTGGGGGTTTGGGGTGGGGCTTTGCGCCAGATCCAGTCTCCCTCCTGAGAGATGCACCCCTGTAATATTTGTGGGAATTTGAGCAGGTAACTTCCCTTCTTCAGCCTCAGTTTCCTGATTTAAAAAAACAAACCAGAAACATGGGTAAGGTCATGGCAGCAGCTCCCACAGGAGGTGATGAGAAGTAAATGAGATCATGCACAGGCCCAACAACCAGCCAGCCAGCAGGAGAAAGCCCAAGACAGGTGGGCCTGTCTCTCTCCCATTCCGGCTGGCACTCTGCAGCTCTGAGCCTCGGTTTACCCTCCTACAGAGTGAGGATGTAATCCTCGCCCTCCCCCCATCACGGGGTGACTGTGAGGGCCTCCCTGCCTAACTGGAGGATGGGTGGTTTTCTTTGACTTTTCCTCCTTCTGTTTATCTGTGTTCTTGGTTTTTCTACAGAAGTGGGTTGTGCCTCTGGTTGGGTGTGGTCACATTGATAACTCTGCCTCCCTGCGGTGGAGGCCCTGCTCAAAGGAGCCACCTGGGCTAGGACTGACTCCATGGTGGGAGGGGACTCAGGGGCTGCCCCAGACGTGGTTGTGGGGCCTCCATGCCTCCCAGCCAGGGCTGCGGAGAGAGGGCTGGATTCCCAGAAAACTCTCTAACCCCTTCCAGAAAACCCTGGCCCAGCTGGCTTCGGCTTCCGGGCACTGAGCTCCAATAGGACATGGAAACTTTCACTTTTGTTTCTTTCCACATTGTGACCTAGTTTTTAGCAGCCTTGTATGTCTCTCTCTGTCAGGGAGCTTTCAGGGCCTACAGCACCATGGGGTCCAGTGCAGACTGACGCCAACACTCAGGCTACCTCTAAACTGTCTTCACCTTAGCTACCCACCCGCTCCCGTCTCCCCCTCCTCCTCAGAGCCCCAGGACACGTGTGCTTCCTTCATCCTGGCCCTTTCTGTACCTTTCTGTGCCTCATGCTTCCTGGTCTAGGAGCACCTTCTCCAGGGAGCCTCCCCTGATGCATCCGTGATCACCATTACACATGCCACTCACTCAGTTTCATGCATCTCCTGTTGTGTCCCATGAGCCCACCATGGCCTTCCTGGGACACGGGATCTGGCAGAGACTTCAGGATGGGGACCTTCCATCTCCTTGGACTGTGTACACCCATACATGCCCTTGCCTGCATGCACACTCTTGTTTTGATCGCTCTGTCTCCTTAGGGAAGCTTAGGAAACTCCTGCAAGTCTTAGGTCAGTTGTTCATCTTGTCTCCTCTCTCTCCCACCCTGATGGGATCTTACAGGATCTCAGGATTAGAAGGGGCCTGAAGGTTCTCTGACCCAGGGCCTGAATCCCTGAGAGGGGCTCACCTGCTCTCAAACGCCCAGTGGTGGAGAGCTCACTGCCCTGTGAGTTAGCCCCTTTCAGTCTCTGGAAAACTTTGATTGGGATAAGGGTCTCAGGCTGAGCTGAAATCTGTCATCCTGCCCTCTCCACCCATGGCCCCAGGCTTTCCCTCTGGGGCCCTAGAATTCACTGGGGGCCTCCACTGTGTCTTCCAGAATCTGATCTTCTCCAGGATAAACATACCCAGTCTTTGCAACCATTCCTCATAATCCTCCCTTTCAGCCTCTGAATATGTTTCAGACAACCACTGCTTCCCTCACACAGCAGGGGCTGGCATGGGAGGCCGCCTATTGTCTAGGAAACCATAGATTTCTGGAGGCCATGCTACCTCCCTGACTCCTTCTTGACCTATTGTCAATGAGACCCCCATCTGGCTCCCAAGAGTTCCATGGCTCCAGCCATTTCCCTGTGAGATATTCTTTTGTTGTTGTTGTTTGAGTTGGAGTTTCTCACTCTGTTGCCCAGGCTGGAGTGCAGTGGCATACTCACGGCCACCGCAGCCTTGACCTGCTGGGCTCAGTTGATCCTTCCGCCTCAGCCTTCCAAGTAGCTGGAACTACAGGCACGCACCACCACGCCCGGCTAATCTTTTGATTTATTGTAGAGATGAAGTCTCACCAAGTTGCCCCGGCTGGTCGTGAACCGGTGGTCTGAAGCAATCCTCTCACCTTGGCCTCACAAAGTGCTGGGATTATAGGCGTGAGCCACCACACCCATTGAGATATTCTTTAAAAGACTCTACAACTCCTTATCCCACATACCACATTGACAGGCTAAATCCAAAATCTTTATTTTATTATGGTAAAAACACTTAACATAAAATGTACCATCTTAACCATGTTTAAGTGTACAGTTCAGTAGTGTTAAGTATATAGTGTGAAACAGATCTCCAGAAATTTTTCATCTCACAATACGTCTCCTTTTCCCTTCCCCCAGCAGACCTGAAATCTTTGTCTTTCCTATCAACAAGGGCTTGGTCCACCACTTGACCACAAAGCCCTGACACTTCCTGCTGTGGCTCCACCCTCTGCCTTATGCCTAGTCACCCTTATCAGTTTCACCTACCCATTCTTTGTCATCTGTTTGCTCATCTCTGCCTGTCAACCAAACACCCAACTCTTGGGGTTAGGAACCCTCCATCATCCCTGCCCCACCCCACATTATTGTGACTGGCCTCACTGGACAGCCTCACTGAGCCCCAGAGTCTACTTTCTTTTTAATTTGTCAGAAAGACCTTGGACAGCTCCACCAGTGCAGGCATAACCTGTAGTTATCTTCCTCTCCTCGGTCTGCAGCTAGCCTCAAGCCCCCTGAGGGCAAGCCCTGGGTCTTCTTCCCTTCAGGTCCCCTCCAAGTCTCCATGGGATTTGTCTTGAAGGCCCAGGAGGCATGGAGGACCCACTATGGGAGAAGGGATGAGGACTCCCTGCTGGGCCATCTCCTCAGCCTTGGGTGAAAGGCAGTAGAGAAGAAAGGCACCTGTGAATGTGATCTGGGGCAGAGGAAGAGTGTGGCACTTCCTTTATGCTTCGGTTCACATCTTTTCTGCCACTACCCACAGCTAGCCCTTGGAGGACAGGCTGCTGACCACATGGGACCAGCATAACACAAAGGCCCACTGTGGCCCTCACGTAAAATCCACCCAAGCTGGGCACAGTGGCTCATGCCTGTAATCCCAGCACTTTTGGAGGCCAAGGCGAGAGGATTGCCTGAGCTCAGGGGTTCGAGAACAGCCTGGGCAACATAGCAAGACCCTATATCTACAATAAGTCAAAAAATTAGCCAGGCATGGTGGTGCATACCCGGAGTTCCAGCTACTTAGAAGGCTGAGGCAGAAGGATCGCCTGAGCCCAGCAGGTCGAGGCTGTGGTGACTGTGAGCGTGCCACTGCTCTCCAGCCTGGGCGACAGAGTGAGACTCCAACTAAAAAAGAAATAAAAATACATAAAACCCACCCAGCTGGGCTCGGTGGCTCAACCTGTAATCCCTCACTTTGGGAGGCTGAGGTGAGTGGATTGCCTGAGCCCGCGGGTTCGAGACCCACCTGGGCAACTTGGTGAGACCTCACCTCTACAATAAATCAAAAATTAGCTAGGCTTGGTAGCGCGCACCTGTAGTTCCAGCTACTTGGAAGGCTGAGGCGGAAGGATCACCGGAGCCCAGCAGGTCGAGGCTGCAGTGGCCGGGAGTGGCCACTGCACTCCAGTCTGGGTGACAGCGTGAGACTCCAACTCAAAAAATAAAAAATAAATAAAAAATAAAACCCACCCAATTCACCCTCATTTTTATGATGGGGAACTCCCAAATTCCTGAGGCTGATGCTCAGTGTCTTCACCCTCTTAGCCTGGCTAGCTCCTGTCCAGACATCTTTGAGACCTCACATCAAGACCCACCTCCTTCCTGATCCCCCAGACCAAGTTATATCAATCTTCCCTAAGTTCCTCCTGCACCTGTGCTTACCTGCTTCTCAGCACCTGTTACGTAACTAGTGTCTGTTTACAAGGGCATCTCTGCAGTGTATGAATTCTTTGAAAGTAGAGCATGACTGATGGAACCCTAGCATGCAGTGTGGGACCTGGCACTCAGAGCAAATGAACAGATGGATGGATGGATGAGTATTGGATGAATGGTGGATGTATGGATGGATGTTGGACAGTTGTATGGATAAATGAATAGATGGAAGATGTTTGGATAAGGATTATTTCAGATCTAAATCGGTGTGGCTTCTGTTCACTATTGACCTTGCTTGTCCTTGACTTCACCCATTTATTTCTCCCTAACCACAGCTTCCTTGACTTTGCTCTTTCTGAGGTTGTGACCCAATTGGGCATAGGTCTCACCTCTTTCCCCACTGCAGCCCTGGGCCTGCCGATCACACCACTCATTCTCCCATCACCACCACTTTTCTACACTCTTCTCTTACTCTGTGTCTTAGTCCATTTGATGCTGCTATAACACCATAGGCTGGGAAATTTATAAAGAACAGAAGTTTATTTGGCTCATAGTTCTGGAGGCTGGGAAGTCCAAGAGCATGGCATCAGCATCTGGCAAGGTCTTCGTGCTATCTTATCCCATGGTGGAAGGGCAAAAAAGGGAAGCAAGCATGCAAGACAGAGAGAAAGAGCGATCAGGCCAAACTCATCCTTTTATCAGGAGCCCTCGTGACCTAATCATCTCTTACAGGTCCCACCTCTCAACACTGTTACATTGGCAATAAATTTCAACATGAGTTTTGGAGGGGATATTCATACCATAGAATTCGGCCCCTGGCTCCCCCATACTCATATCCTTCTCCGTATAAAACACACTCATTCCACCGCAATAGCCCAAATCTTACCTTGTTCTGGCACCAACTCAAAGTCCAAAGTCTCATCTAAATTAGAAATGAGTGAGACTCAAGGTACAGTTCATCGTGAGACAACTTCCCTCCAGCTGTGAGCCTGTGAAATCAAAACAAAGTTATTTACTTCCAAAATACAGTGGTGGGACAGGCATTGGGTAGAAATAGGCATAACTGACCCCACATAAGTTCAAAATCCACAGGGAAAATGACATTAAATCTCACAGCTAGAGAATAATCTCCTTTGACTCCATGTCCCACATGGGCACACGGGTGGGAGTTGGACCCCCAAAACCTCAGGCAACCCTACCTTATGGCTTTGCAGGGCTCAGTCCATGCTTCAGCTCTCTGAGGTTGGAGTCTTGTGCCTGCAGCTTTGTGAGGCTAGCATTGCATGATAGGAGCTCTACAATTCTAGGCTCCTGAGAGTGACCCCACTTCTATGGCTCTGCTAGGTACTGCTCTATTGGGGACTCTGTGTGGCAGGTTTCTGCATGGGCCCTCAGGTTGTCTGATTGGACAGTGGCCACTCACATTGAGGGTGGACCTTCCCCACTTACCCACTCTCACACCAGCCTCCTCTGGAAACACTCTCACAGACGCTCCCCAAAATAACTCTTTCCCAGGTCTCTAGGTGTTCCTTAATCTAGTCAAGTTGACACCTAAAATCCACCCTCATGCTCCGCTTCCCCTGTCCTTCCCTCGTCCTCTTTATCTGTCCCTCATCTCCTTGGTTTCACCCAACTGGCATGGGCACCCTCTACCCCAGCCAGGCTGCTTCTTTCTGGACTCCCAACTCGAGCCCTTTTCAGTTCCCAGCACTCACCATAGGTCCAGTCGGAGATACCCAGTCTCCTTCCAACTTTTTCTTCTGGAAGTCCTGTTGCCAACCATCCAGGCCCCCCAGATCTGCTCTGTCCTCCAGCACATCCTCCATACTCAGTGGCCAGCGATCTTTGAGAAACACAAGTCTAAACTGCCCACTCCCCCACTCCCATTCAGTCCCCCACTCCCATTCAGTGGCGTCCTGCTGCCTTGGATAAAGACCCAAGTCCCTGATAGGGCCCATAATACCCCGCATGATGTGTGGGGTTGAGCTATGCAGAGATGTGGGGGGGCAATGTCAGGTGGAGGCCAGCTGAGCATCAGTGTAGAGCCAGGGCCATTTGGCCAGGGTGTCGGAGAGGGAGCAGCGGCCTGTCCACGTGGTCTGAGGTGTGAGCTGCACGTTGCTTCCAGCACGCCATTATACCTTGGCTAGTCTTTTCTCTGCACTGAGCCATTGTCCCTTTTGCCATCATTCCAGCTTCCAAGCAGTTTCACAATGAGGTCTTGAAGGCCCATAATGACTACCGGCAGCAGCATGGCGTCCCCCCACTGAAGCTCTGTAAGAAACTCAACCAGGAGGCTCAGCAGTGAGTGTCCCCAGCACACCTGTGTGACTTGGCTCTTCACAGCGTGGCTGCTGCAGTTGCAGGGGCCCCGGGTGGCTGGGGGGACACAGGCTTTGGGGTCAGGTACGGCCGAGCTTGAATAACCACTGCCACTCCCCGGGGCAGGTTCATTTGTTCCTCTCTGAGCCTTGTTTTGCTCCTCTGTGAAATGGGACCATTGGGAGGCTCGGAAGCCGTGCAGGTGTGATGTTCTTCTGTTTCCTCTGCGAGCCCAAGACAGGGAAGGAAGCTTAACCACACTAGCTTGGGGCTCAGGCTTCGGGGGGTCCCCAGGCTGTGCCCGCTCTGAGGAAGCACCATGGCCTCTGGCAGGTATTCTGAGGCCCTGGCCAGCACGAGAATCCTCAAGCACAGCCCGGAGTCCAGTCGTGGCCAGTGTGGGGAGAACCTGGCATGGGCATCCTACGATCAGACAGGTGGGTCGCTTTTTTGGCTTCCCCTTTCTCTGCTGGAGCTGGGCCTAGGACCAGCCCTCCTCAAACCCTTCCTGGCCCCAGCAGCCTTGTGGTGGGCCCAGAAAGGGAAAAGGAAGCCCAAACTCTCTGAATCTGCTTCCAGACTGACTTCAGTTCACCACAAGATCTCTGATGGCCGGCTCAGGGCCAGGCTTGTGCTGGGGCCAGGGACACAGATGAGTCACTGACCAGCCTCCCCTTTCGGAAGAGCTCCCAGGCCGAGGAGTGGGGGTGGGGGACACAGACTGTTTCTGTACAATGTCTCAGCCCGATTCTACGGACACCAAAGTGTCCCCAGCTACTGAGAACTGTTGCTTTCCTCCTGTTCTGGTAATCACCACCAGTAATGCTGGTGTGCTACTTTTGTGATTGGAGGAAAGCAATTGAGCTTCTTCCATGTGGAAAAAAAAATTATGGAAAAGACAATGTCTCCATCCAAGGTCTCAGTCTGGAATGATCCCGCCATACTTACCAAACATTCTTGAGCTTCTTGGCTCCGACAGCCCTGAAGTGGCTTTTTAGGAAGAATGTTAGAGAGAGCTGTCTAGATCCCTGAAGCTGTCTCCAAGCCCCAGTGGGAGAATGACTCACTCCCTCCCCAGCCTCACATTCCTGGGAGTTTCCCTGAGTTCTCCTGGATCCTGACACAGCCCAGGCCGGGGCCTCCTGCAACACTTGGTCCCGCAGTGGCACCTCTGGGAGAGGTATGTGTAGACTCCTGAGGAAAGCAAGAATGCCCTCAAGGCCTCACCCGCAGCCTGAGGGCTCCTTTCCAGGCCCAGGCTGTGGCCCTTGCTGGGCCTGGGGGGAAGAACACGGAATGGGAAAGTGGGCAGTTAGGAAGTGAGACATGAGCAAATTACTACCCTCTCCAGCCCGTTTCCCCATCTCTACAGAGAGGGTATGTGTAGGCGGTCTCTAGTGGTTCCCTACTCTGGCTGCACATTGGAATCTTTTGTGGAGCTTTAAAAAAAGAACCAACGAAGGTTCTCAGGTTGATTAATTAGAAGCGTTCACTTTTGGCCAGGCCTTGTGGCTCAGTCTGTAATTCTAGCACTTTAGGAGGCTTATGCAAGTGGATTGCCTAAACCCGTGGGTTTGAGGCCAGCCCAGGCAGCTTGGCAAGACCTCGTCTCTACAATTAAAAAAAAAAAACCAACACCTGAGCATCTCCTCCAGAGAGGCTGATGCAATTGGTCCGAAGGACCCAGGCATTCGTTTTGTTTTTGTTTTTGTTTTTTTGAGTCGGGTTCTCACTCTTGTCACCCAGGCTGGAGTGCGGTGGCATGATCACGGCTCACCACAGCCTCAAACTTCTGAGCTCAAGCAATCCTCTTGCCTCAGTTCCCTGAGTAGCTGGGACTACAGACACATACCACCATGCCCGGCTAATTTTTTAATTGTTTGTAGAGACGAGGTCTCTCTATGTTGCCCAGGCTGGCCTCAAACTGCTGCACTCAAGCAATTCTCCCACCTCTGCCTCCCAAAGTGTGAGATTACAGGCGAGAGCCACCATGCCCAGCCAGGTCTGACTAGGCATTAGTATTTTGTAAATGCTGTCCAGGTGAGGCTGATGTGTGGACCACAGATCAGCAGCAGTATTTGGGAACAGAAATGCAGAATCATAAGTTCCTCCCTAGACCTACCGAAATCAGAATCTGCATTTTTTTTTAAGTCAGAGTCTCACTCTGTCGCCCAGGCTGGAGTGCAGTGACTCGACCTGCTAGGCTCAGGTGGTCCTTCCACCTCAGCCTTCCAAGTAACTGGAACAGGCGTGTGCTACCATGCCCAGCTTATTTTTTGATTTATTGTAGAGACAAGGGCTCACCAAGTTGCCCAGACTGGTCTTGAACCCCTAAGCTCAGGCATTCATCCCACCTCTGCCTCCCAAAGTGTTGGGATTACAGGCTTGAACCACCATGCCTGGCCACAGAATTTGCATTTTAACAAGATGCCCAGGTGATCCATGCATGCATTAAAATTTGAGACACCAGGTGTGGGGGCTAATGCCTTTAATCCCAGTGCTTTGGGAGATTGAGGCAGGAGGATTGCTTGAGGCCAGGAGTTCAAGACCAGCCTGGGCAGCATAGTGAGAGACCCCCCCCATCTCTACAAAAAAAGTTGTTTTTTTGTTTGTTTTAATTAGGTGGGCATGGTGGCATGCACCTGTAGTCCCAGCTACCTGGGAGGCTGAGGCTGGAGGATCTCTTGAGCCCAGGAGTTTGAGGCTACCGTGAGCCACGGTCATGATGCTACACTCCCGCTTGGGTGACAGAGCAAGACCCTGTTCTCAAAAAAAAATAAAATAAAACTTAAGACGTACTGCTCTGAGGTCTGAGGCTTCTAACTCTGGATCTGAGAGCAGCAGCTCCCAGTAAAATGCCTTTTCATATCACCACCAATGGGGCGGGTGGATGCCCAGGTGAGGGCCATCCTGCCCTCCTTGGAGACCCTTGGCTTAGCTGCCCAGTTGCCTTTCCAACTGTGGATACTTCAGGGGCTGCACTTAGGATGGGATGAGGGCAGAGTTCCCAGAACCTCTAGCATCATTGGAAGGCCCTAGAACTAGAACTAGAAGTACATTGCATTCATCCTCAGTGGCGGGGGCGGGGGCAGTTGGGGACACAGATACAGGTTCCCTGGCCCCAGGCTGTAGTTCCTCCCAACTCCCAGCAAGGCCTCGTCTTCAACCTGGACATGCTCATGGACAGGAGTCCTAGGAGTCTGCAAGGAGCAGCCCCCAAGTTTCAGCTCATTGGTACTTCAGCCAAGGTGGTGTTGGAGAGTGGGTGGTTTGGGGTTCATCATAGAAGTTGCAGGGAGTAGGGAGTGGGTGGATTTTTGTTGCAGAGTTTTAGAACACTGTTATTTCCATACAGGAAAGGAGGTGGCTGATAGATGGTACAGTGAAATCAAAAACTACAACTTCCAGCAGCCGGGCTTCACCTCGGGGACTGGTGAGTGACAGGATCTTACCAGTGGCTTGGCCCTGGACAGTAGTCAGGTTGAGTGTCTGACTTTGGAGAGGAACTAACCTTCTGAGAATCAACCATTTCCCTTCTGTTTAACCTCTTCCATATTCCTCAGGCTTGACCTTGCCCAGAGGGCAAAGCTCTTCTCTCCCCACACCTTCCCACTGGAGGGTACCCCAGCTAATGAATCCTGCCCCACCAGCTCAAAGCTCACGTCATTACTGGAGTGTGTCATGAAGAGGCTGGATCTTAAAAGTTGCTTAGGCCAGACACGGTGGCTCATGCCTATAATCCCAGCACTTTGGGAGGCCGAGAGGATTGCCTGAGCCCACAGGTTCGAGACCAGCCTGGGCAACTTGGCAAGACCTCATCTCTATAATAAATCAAGAAAAATTACCCAGCCGTGATAGCACATGCCTGTAGTTCCAGCTACTTGGAAGGCTGAGACGGAAGGATCTCCTGAGCCCAATAGGTCAAGGCTGTGGTGGCAGTGAGTGTGCCACTGCACTCCAGCCTGGGCAAGAGAGTGAGACTCTGACTCAAAAAAATAAAAATAAAAAATAAAAGTTGCGTAGACTGTAATCCCAGCACTTGAAAAGCCGAGGTGGGCGAATCGCTTGAGCCCAAGAGTTGGAGACCAGCGTAGGCAACATAGCAATACCTCATCTCTACAAAAATTAAAAAATGAGCTGGGCATGATGGTGCGTGCCTGTAGTCCCAGCTACTGGGGAGGATGAGGTGGAAGGGGCCTTTGAGCCCAGGAAGTTGAGGCTGCGATGAGAGGTGAACACACCACTGCAGGCTGGGCAACAGAGTAAGACTTCAACTCAAAAAAAAAAAAGGTTGCTAAGAGCTTCATTCCTCGCCGGGCTCAGTGGCTCAGCCTGTAATCCCGCGCCTTGGGAGGCTGAGGTGAGTGAATTGCCTGAGTCCTCGGGTTCAAGACCCGCCCGGGCAACTTGGCAAGACCTCATCTCTACAATAAGTCAAAAAATCAGCCAAGTGTGGTAGCGCACGCCTGTAGTTCCAGCTACTTGGAAGACTGAGGCGGAAGGATCGCCGGAGCCCAGCAGGTCGAGGCTG
>CAUYQG010029276.1:0-11630 GCA_963574415.1 Tarsius wallacei
AAAAAAAAAAAAAGAAAGTGGGTGGAAAGAAAAAAAAAATCTCTTGAAGAACACGATGCCATCAGCTTCCTCCATATCTGCCTCCACCCAGAACTTCTCTTGCCTCCTAACTGGAGATTTGTAAGAGGAAATGACCTAAGTTTACTACAGAGCTTACGCAAAGGCCCGCTCAGCACTGCCCAAGAGTGCCAATGGCTCTCTCTCTTTCCCCCTGATGCCAGGTCCCAAAAATAACCCAGTGGGAACAACCCAGCAACCTCTCCCTCGTGGCCTGCAAATCAAAGCCCTGATTAGGTCAAAGGATGGGAAATGTGGCTGCATCGCTGCTCAGGGGCTCTCCGAGGATGCCAGGGGCATAAAACCCTTCTGTTCCTTCAGAGACTGGAACAGAGCTGACCTCACCTGAGGCGTTCACACAGGAGACTCGGCTTTTGAGTCCCTGAACCTGCTATGAGAAAAGCGATATTCCCCCCCAGGAGACTCTGTCCCTGAGATTCCAGAAGTCCTCCTCATTGAACACTGTTCAATCTAAACTTGCCAGATATCTGAGCAAAGAAAGGACGACCTTGCTGGAGATGCCTCACTTCCTGGGAAAACCATTGCCACGGACTCTGTCTTGTATTAAATGGGGCCACTGAAGATTTTTCCTTCTTTCTCATTTCCAATGGGGACACTCAAAAGCAGCAACTAGCATCACCGTCATGTCACTTTACAGCTTATATTAAAGGGCTATAAAATAAAATTGATAACTAAAGATTGGGGGTGGGGTGGTAGGGGAGGCATGCAGGGCCAGTGACAGAGCAGACTGAGAAGGGACAAAACAAATGTCCTGTGTCTTCATCTATTTGGGTTGCTATAGCAAAGTCTGTCCTAGACTGGGAAACGTATTTATTTGCATTTTTATTTTTTGTAGAGACAAGTTCTCACTATCTTGCCCAGTCTAGTCTCGAACTCCTGGGCGCAGCGGTCCTTCCGCCTCAACTTTCCAGGCATGAGCCGCCGCACCCAACTTGAAAGCCTTAAGGACAACAGAAAATTCTCACAGTACTGGAGGCTCGGAAATCCAGATCAAAATGACAGTAGAGTCAGTGTCTGGCGAGGGCCTCTTTCTCACAGTTGACTTTCTCTCGTTGTAACCCCACACGGCAGAAGGGGCAAGGGTCTTTCTGGGGTTTCCCTTAGGAATGGCACTAGTCCCATTCCTGAGGGCTCTGCTCTCATGACAAAATCACCTCCCCAAACCTACCTCCGCATACCATCCTCTTAGGGGTTTCAGCATATTAATTCTGGGGGAACGCAAGCATTTAGACCATTGCCCTTTATAATAGGAATCGGTAAACTACAACTCTAGGCTCAAATCTGGCCCTCACCTGTTCGTAAACACAGTTTTGTTGGGACTTTTTTTCAATACCAGGTGTATTCATTTCCGCACGCTCCACGGCTGCTTTCACACCACAAAGGCAGAGCGGAGTAGTCCTGGCAAAGATCTTGTGGCCCGCAAAGTCTAAAATATCTGGTTCTTTACCCAAAAAAGTGCACTGATCCCCGCTCTACAATAATGACTACGCATCTAGTGCTTCTGTGCTTGGTACGTTACAGGTCTTCTCTAATTCGGGTCTCACAACAGTAGTTCAAAGTGGATACTGTTGTCTTCACTTTACAGGTGGGCAGAAAGGGAAGGCTAGCTCCAGGTCACACCGACGGAATAGGAGAGGGCTGGGTGTGAACCGATAGCTGTCTGATCCCATGACTCCTTTCCAGCACGCTGCATTGCCTCACAGCTAAAGTCTCATTGGCTTGTTGGTTTGAATCACCAGTTGGAAAATCAAGCATCTTTAGGCCAGGCAGGTAAGGTCTCGAAGAAGGCTGCCGTCAGCCAGGGGGCGTGGAGAGTGCTGTGGCTCAACTGGAAAGTACAAGCCCAGCCCGAAGGCATTCAAACATGATTTTTAAGCTGCAACAGCCAAACAAAACATGTCAGCTGGCTGTATTAGGCTAAAAGGTTGCTGGTGTGTAACCCCTGGACCGAGCCTCAGTCAGAGTGGGCAAGAGGATATGCTGAGAATGGAAACCAGAGCGCCTGTCTGTCTCTGCCTCCGCTCCGGTTCACTTCTCTGGGAACATCTCAGATGGCTGCGTGGAGAACTCATGCATCAGACTTCTCTTTGGACCAGACAGGCCTGGTTTTTCCTCCTAACTCTGCCGTCTAGTCATGGTGTGATGTCAGGCAAGAAAATCAACCTCTATGAACTTGAGATTTTTCATGTCCTGGCCTGATGTACAAGCCAGATGCTACACGAGTCTTGGTTTATCTCAGGAAGTGGCAATTCCATACTTCCATATGCTCAGGGCCAAAACGTGAGGGTGGTCCTTGATCCTGATCTTTTGATTATACATATGACCAATCTGTCAGCACAGGCAGCTGGCTCTGCACTCAGTAAGCCTCTGGAGTCTGCCACTTCCCACTGCTATCACTAACCCTAGGCCTGAGCCTCCATGGAAACTTACCCAGAGTGTTGCAGCAGCCTTTGTGCCGTTGAGTTTATTCTCACTCCAGCAGGCAGAGAGACTCGCTAAATTCTTGAGTCAGATTATGGCATTCTCCGTGGCTTCTCCTCTCAGAATCAAAGCCAGAGTTTTTACCATGACCTTCAAGGTGTTTATGACATGGCCCCCTCCCCTGCAACCCTGTCCCTCTTCCTTCATGAACTCATCTCAGGCACTCTGACCGGCTCACTCTCCTCCAGCCAGTGGCCTTCGGCCTCTCCCTCAAACACGCTGGTATGCTCCTACCTCATGGCTTTTGGACTTGTGGTTCTTTTGCCTAGAAAACTTTTCCTTATCCTTGAGAACTTACTTCATCTTTGCAATGAGGTCTTCCCCGCCTTTGGAATTCAAATTGCATGGCCTCCTCCTTCTTCTCTCCTTCTTTACCTTTTTTTCCTAGCACTTATCATTACAACTTACTGTATAATTTATTTCTTTATATTGTGTAGTGTCTGTTTTCCACAACAACAAAGAATTGTTTTGTTCACTGCTATGTGCACTGCCCCTCGTCCGGGGCCAATGCACCGTGCATATCCACTACTCGTTCGTTTCTTTTTGTTATTCCTTTCTCTTCCTCATCAGAAATAAATTTTCTCGACACCACCACTTTGTTCAATTGGTTAGCACTGAATTAGAATTGTTTTAATTTCGAAGACCTGTGGTCAATAACAGAACGCTAACTCTTGACCCTATGCCAGTGATTGCAACAGGGAAGTCCCAGGCCAGCGTCGTATTGTCACCTGGGGTCTTGTTAGAAATGCAAATTCGTGGCTCCCACCCCAGAGCTGCTGAATCAGAAATACTGGGGAAGGGCTCAGCAAGGTTTTAACAAGCCCACCAAGTGATTCCGATGTAAGTACCAATTTAAGAACCATCGTCTTGCTTGGGTTGGTTTATAGAATAGTTCTAAATCAAAGAGTGACTAGGTCAAATGAGGTCATGAAACATAGCTGTGGATTGGGATTCGGGACATCTGTGCTGAATTCCCACCTCTACCGTTGGGTGATCTTGGATGCATCACTTCTTTAGCTTGAAACTTGGGTTCCTTAGTGCCTGCCAGGAGTACTGAACAAAATTATCTCGAAGACCTCAGCCCCTGTGAACATCTGATTTGCTTTTCTTGGGGTTTTAAGATTCTCTCCCAACATGTAAATCTCAGTGCCTCATTCTCTCTCTGCTTTATGTTTCTCAATACCAAAGACTGGTAGTTGCTAGTTAGATATCTGTTGTGCATTAAAATATTACCCAGTATTTATTTGTCTTACTTATATATTATATGTGTATGTTGCTATACAAATATACTCAAGACATTGGAAATCATACACAAAATGGAAGTTCAAGCTCAGATAATAAAACAGAGGTTCTAACCTGGGCTCACTGCATTGATACCACTTATTTGAAGAACTCAAAGTTTGCTGCTCCCTAAGCTCTTCCTAAACATTTTCCAGAAAAATGCTTATTTTCTTTGAGAGCTGAGTGTAGTTACTTTCTAAAAACGTATTAAGTAAATTCATAGGGAGCACTATTCTCCTTCTATTGAGCACTTTTTGCATGTCAGACACTATGCCTAATGCTTCTCACATACATATATCTTATTTTTTATTCACATGAATACCATGTGAATAAAAGCTATGATACATTAAATAACCTGCTCAACTTTGCTCAGTAGGTAAGCGGTAGAGCCAGGACCATGATAGAACGAGAAATTTTCCTGTTAGAGCAAACTGAAGACATTTCTAAACATATTTATCCTTAAAGAGTAGTTCTTTAGCAAAGCGGAATAGTATTAGTTTCTAATTGCAGATTTTCAATGAGATTTTTGGCAAGGAGCTCTTTCCTACTGCCATTCGATGTAATGGGGTGAGGACCCAAAAAAACCCAGAATGTATTTATTTTAAAAATTGTTTATTTATTCTTACATGTTTAAAATTCAATCATCTTCAAAGTGCTCTCCATTTGGTGCAATACACCTATTGAGATGCTTTTTCCACTACTCAGAACAGTTTTTGAACTCATCGGTTTTGATGCCTTTTAGTGCTTCTGCCGTTTTTTGTTTCACTTCTTAAACATTGGCAAAGTGTTTCCCTTTGAGGGCTTTTTTCATCTGGGGAAACAAACGAAAAAAGTCACTTGGGCAAGATAGGGTGAATAGGGAAGGTGGAGCATGAGATCATGCCATTTTTGGTCAAAAACTGTCGAACACTCAGTGTGGTGTAGACAGGTATACCCATAAACCACCCATCAGGAAATGGACTACAACGCATTTAAGTAATTTCCCCCAAAACTTCACTGAGGTCAAAGGCAGCCTCTTACAAAAGCTCTAGCTGACACACCGATGCTCATGAGTTCTTACCTAGCAGGAGTACAGAGACCCTGCCCTCCCAAAGATAATTCCAGGCTTTTTGATGTCCCCCCTCAAATACACCTGAATTGTGTCTGTCCTGCAAAGAAAGAGGGCTGATGACGCCGAGTCTAAGGACAAGATTTCTTGAATGGATTCTGGTCTGCCCCTGACACCACCCTGGTTAGCTGTGAGGAGCAAAAAAATTTCAACTCACAGTGAGTGAGACCCAGTGCTTCAGAATTGATATGGGTAATTAGAACTACCATGGTAGCTGGAGAGAAAGAGATACATCTGGAAGCCACCCCAAATTGCTTACGTCACATGGAAAACTGTCACGAATGTCCCTCATGGAGCAGCTTACAGAGCCGAATGCATGCTTGCTTTTATCATAGCTGGTTTTATTCGTGATTTTCTCCACAGTTAACATGCATCCAAGGTTCACATGCACTTTATCTGACACGCATTTAATTGACATAGGATATGGAAAATCTCTCGTTTGCATTTGTTTATTTGGTGCATCAACTGACAGAATGTGGTTACTTTTGGAGTCTCTGAGGAGCTGAAGAAAATCTCAGAAATCTGACTTTATAAAGTTAGGTTTTCCGCCACTGAGAAATATCTTCATGTTAAAGGTTTGTTTACAAGGAATTGCTGTTTCCACTTGCTGGAGCAGCTCTTAAAGTTGTTTTTTCCAACCACTAAGTGGATCTAAACGTTAAGTGTTTCTGAAGTTGGTTTTCCAGCTCCTGGGCTGCTATTAACTTCTGCTGGGATGAAACAGAAGGTCGCCCCCTCCACCAGCCATTTGTAAATGCAAGAGCGTAATATTTTGAAGAATTTTTAAAAACGGCCCATTGTGCAATATTTGTATTTCATTCACATCAGCACAGGACAGTGTTGACAAAGTTCCATTGTTGTTGTTGGCCGCCGCCTTCTTGCTTTCACCCCACACAGCACAGCATCCCACTCCCACTGATCCAAGTGCTATCTGCTCCAAGAAAGGGACCAGCCTGATAAGCCTTCTGTCCCAAACGGAGCTAAGCAGGTAGCGCCCCCTCTTCTTAAGACGAGACATTGAGTGATACTTGTACAGATCTCTTTGAAAGGAGAAAAGAGAGCAAACTTCTTCACAACCTGATAATCAAGGCACTTTAGATGTCTTTCTCGCTCTCTCCTGGAAGGAAGGAAAAATGAAGCGTGCTGTGGTTTTGTACAAAAATCCATATTTCACACTTCCTTATGATTGCCGTTATCAGATATTCTCAAGGAATTTCTCACATTGTGTTCCAAAAACCAGCTAGAGTGTGCTTTGCATTGGTAATAACAGTCATCGTCACGGATAAAGAGATGTTTGCAGAACAGAACTCCAGTCTTGCCCAGGCTAAACGCCTTCTGTTAGACTCCATTATTTAAATGAATGCTAAGGATAGATCTCCAATGAGCGAGAACATTTTTGTATCACTTTCTCCCTGTCCGCTCCCTGCACCACACACACACACTCCCCCACACGCATAAACACTCTTCTCTTTTGTCAGCGTCTTAGCCACACGTGTTTCCAAATTCACAGCCAGCTCCTGTTGGCAAAAGTTGCAGTGTTGTTCACCCCCTTGGGAAATATTCCTGTATCATTATCAATGACAAATAGATATCCTCAGAAGATCACTGCCATCTTGATTTTTAGGTTCTGCATGTTGCTGTGCATTCAGGAGAGAGAGAAAGAGAGAGACAGAGAGAGGGGGAATCAATGAATGAATGGATGACTTTATATATATGCTGGAGCATGCTACTCTGGAACTAAGGTTAGTCCTTAATCAGTAAAGGCAGAATAAAGTTAGAAAAAAAGAAAAAGTTATGTGTGACTATGGTGAGATTAGCATGGGTTTTCCTGACTTACTTTTTCCCTTGACTAAAAAGAAAAAACCGGAGACAAAGCAATAAAAATAACCCAAGGTCAGAGCTGATATCAAGTTGTTTTGTTGGCAGGAGCGTCACCTTGCCAGTGTGGTACCAACTCCACTCCACGTAAGCATGTGTTGTTTTCTGGTTCATTGAGAGATGAAGAAAGAAAGATCCATGGATTTCTGAGTCACTGGCTAGCAACCCACCTTCCTCTCCCTCACTCCCTCTACAGCCAGCATATTCTTTGTTCAGCCTTTGTCCCACGAGGGATATAAATTTAGGAGAGAAACCTGTAGGTGATTAACAGGACGGCATGTCTGTCATTTCTTTGATAAAATGTGTTGGGTGTGGTTTCTTGACACGCAGTTGATAAAATGCGTTGGTGTTCCATTTCATTGGATTTTCCATTATCCCCCCCCTTCCCCACGAGAATGTCTAATGGCCAGCTTCTGTTTTCAATCATGGGGGACATTTCTATGGATTTATTTTTACATTTTCCAATAAGAAACATATTCTGTCCTTTAAAAGTTAGAAGTAAAGTATGGAAGGGTGGGTGATGCTCAGAAGAAAATCTTCCCTGCTGGCTTAAATTAGTCAATTGTGTGTGCTTATGTGCGTGTGTGTGTGTGTGTGTGTGTCTCTTTAATATTCTGATTGTCTCCTTGACATGGGAATAAAATCCTGCTCTATTCATTATTTCTTTGGTTACTATACAGTGACCTATGGTTGGAGGAAGAGGCAAGGCACTTCATTCACCCTTTTGGGTCTAACTCCTTGCTGGTTAAGGATGAAAAAATCTCCGAGGGGCTTTGAGCAGTGAATTGTTCTTTCTTTGCGCAAGAGAATAGATTTGTGTGATTAGGTTTCATACAGGACAGGGCACTGGAGTAGTTTCTAGCTCACGGCTTTGAAAGACAAGAGTCATCTGGATAAGTGGCCCCAACTTTTAACCCATAGAAGCCTCAGCAAGCACAGAGCTGCTGTAGCCATGAATTAAGACCTGTGAGGACTCCCTGGAGAGAAACCCGTCTGCCCACCCGCAAAGCCCTGGTTTGCTTGTCCTGGAAAGGAGCTCACATTGTCTAGCCCTCACTGGTGAATGGCAGTCTGGGCAGTAGACCCTCAGCTCCTGTCTACACTAGTGTGGAGTTGCGCCTGTTTTTGAAATAGACATGCTGTGCCTGCTTTGAATGATCTCGCCCTTCCTTTTGCCCATCCACTTAAGACTCTCTTGACCTTGGTCTTGCACGTTCAGATTCTCACTCTGGCCATTTTAGATACCTGCACCTAAGACATGTCTCTTCCTCTTCCTCCCAGCCACGTTTAGACTTCTGAATGTCATCCTCGAGCTCTCTACCAAGATTCTGAGTCTCGACTATGCCTCTGGCTTAGCGCATCACCTAGGATGCCCTGCTGTTAGTGGGTTTGGTGTCCCATTGGTAATACTTGTACCGTGTGCTATTCTAGTCCTGTGTACTGCGTGACTCATCTACTGGGTTGACCTTTCCCAGGCCCTCCACACTCTGTAACAGAGTCCTGCTCCTTCATTTGGGATGCTATATGCACATGATAGAACTGGCTTATACCAAAAGGCCAGCCCCATTTCCATTCATCCTGAAACTGGAACCAGAACTCGGATACGTTCCTCTGAGCTAGAAAACCCTATTTCCTTGAGTAGAGACTCATTTCTTTTTGCCACCGCTGCCCACTCTTGTTACCACGGCTGTCCAGCTTAGCCCATAACGTGCCCCTGCAGTGGCCGACACACATAGACGGAGCCCCGATGGCCACGGCGGCAGCCACCTTTAGTTGGTTACTCCACAGCTGTCATTACCACTTTCACTTTTTATTTACTAACAGAGCCCTGAATTTTGTTCAGAATGGCAGTGAGCCAAGTCCCAGGGGGTGATTTAGTATTTTGTGACCCAGTCATTGTAGTCACAAGCTCTTTTTGCCCCCGGTTTATTTTTCAAACTTCCCTTGCAGTCGTAAGACATGATTGTCATATAAGGGAAAATCTGCTGGGGGATATTTGAAAAGTGCTTTGCCGGCACTGAAAGAAAGCGAGTTTTTAGGAGACCTTTTTTGCTCCAAGGATGGACAGAGGACAGGGACCTGTGTCAACATGTGAAAGTGAATGCCAGAGTCTGCCTGGTCTGAATCCCAACTTCCTTGCTTACTGCTTGCATTTTCCTGGCCCGGATATTTCAACTCTTCATACCTCAGTTTCTCCATCTGTGAAATGGAGAAAATAAAAATAGCACCTATTGTACACAATCCTAAAAAAATCTAAATTAATCGAGAACTATTGAGTACTTAGAGCAGTGCCTGGGTATAAATAATATAAATACATTTTACAGCAGCAAAAGCAATAAAGGTTAATAGCAGCATTTGTTCAACATATAAACGTGAACATATTTCAGGGTGAATTTGGATTTATTTAGCAAACAACTTAACAGCATTTTTCTTCTATGAAATTGGCAACGATAAAAATAGACAACAGGGTCTAACCCCATCTAGTCTATGAAGAAATAGTTACTATCCCCCCATGCTTTGGGGAGGGTAAATTGCATACTTTCTGACTCAGAAATTTCTTTTTCAAAAACCCAATACTGAAGAACGGACCACCAGTCCATCAACAATGATGATGTACACTCATATTTTTTGACATGGAAGATTGTTCAGGGTTAATAAGAAAATCAGGTAGCACAACATCTCCTATAGAATAATGGCATTTATACAAATATTTTATTCAATGTATAAAAGTGCATTAAAAATATTAGGGGACATAGGCACCAAGTACTGAGAAACTGGATGGTTTCAAACATTTCCTTTCAGGTTTTTTCAATTTTCTCTGTTTTCTATGACGTTCTTGAGTGACTTATGTAAAAAAAAAAAATTATATCAATATACCTTTTTATAAAACAAATACAGTGATTTCTAGCAACAAATAAAAAATCTAGATAGTCATGCGTACACGAGGGTCTGGAAGAACATACACTAAAATGGTAATAATTGTTATTTCTGGGTTAATGGAATTAGAAATCATTTTATTTTGTTTTCTTTTTAATATTTTTTACGTTCTGATTTTACTACAACTGTTATGTAAGATATTGGTTTTTTTAAAATAAAAAAAGAACTAAGCAGTGTATCTTTTTAGTACAAAGGGTCCTCCGAATTTTGTTCCTCTGTAGGTAGCCAAGTAGGAAAATCCTATAAGTGCCAGATATTTGAGCTTATAAAAATTCCAACAGAATCTTCCTTCACCCCCCCCCCACAACCCCACGCATTAGTCTGGAGATATTTATATTTGCTGCCAAATATCTGCCCCAAATCATTCTGTATTGCTGACATTTTGTCAGATTAATAGAGCCCAAGTGATGTGAATATGTTGATTTCATGGCAGACTGCCAGAAAAGCCTTTTTACAGATAAAAATGGATATGATAAATTATGTTTCTTGAGATCCTGATGTTTCTATTTAAAGGTGTCTGTAGGCACTCAGCCCCTTATGAAAGGTGCCTTAAGATTTTTCTTTAAAAGCGTTGCACTATATCTTTCCTTTCATGCTTGGAGAGCAGAATCAGGGTTATTCTGGGGGTAGATACTTTTGCCTCTGTCTTGTGGTTTATGAATCCCTTGGCCCACCTGTGAATGTAAAGCATTCTCTTTTAATTCAGGTTCATTTGTCAGTCTAGGAAAACGCTTTTCCTTTTTGGAGGACCTGGGTTGATTGGTTGGAAATGTAATTTAGTTCTTTGTTTGTGCTGGATCAGAGATCAGAAAGCAGTTTCAGGCTGCACTGGCTCTCGGACTTTATTTTACTGGTGAAATTCAGAAGTTCAGCAAGAGACAGGAAAATCAGAGCTGTTTATACAGTCTCTTTTCTTTCTTTCCTTGAGTGTTTTAAAGAGGAAGAATGGTCCTCCAAACTTCTAGAGTTGGCTGCAATACCATTGTATGCTGTCAATTCTTATTTCTTTCGCGATTCTTCTGTCAGCTGGAAGAGAAAAGGCAGCTAGGAAGGGTAAGCATAAGTAGAAAGATATTTCTTTGGGCATTTCCTTTGTGTCAGATACAGTTCTCTGCACATTTATTCTCTCACTCAGCTCTCTGAATTTTTAAAGAAAACTAATGTTGTAAGAGAGCGCCCAATGTGTGCACAGACACATATAGGACAACAGACAGAAGGAAGTTCAAGTGCCAAATCTCTCTTCTTCAAACCAGGAGTGTTTGTGCCATGCCATCAAGAGGAGTCTGAGCCTATGGGCTTATAGGACCTAGGTAAATCATTCAGTGTCTCAGGCTCTCACCATGTTGCCTGTGGATCAAAAGTGGTAATTAAGAAGAAGAAGAAGAAGAAGAAGAAGAAGAAGAAGAAGAAGAAGAAGAAGAGGAGGAGGAGGAGGAGGAGGAGGAGGAGGAAGAGGAGGAAAAAGAGATGGAGTAGGGAGAAGGGAAGAGGGTAAAGGTGATGATGATGACTGACTTTCTGGGAGTAAAGCCCTGTGCACATCCGATTTCTAGCGTGTTCCCATTTCTGCCGTGTTCCCTAGCTGCCCTAGGGAGGAGCAGCTTTTTTAACTTCAATGGCATATTTCCTAATTGTTCAAATTCACATGAAAATATGTTCTCTTTGCCTCATGCTAATGCCTGCTCTTATCCGTACATCCCAGAATTCAAAGCACTAATCAAACTCTAAGTATACATCTTTGTTTATAAACTTCCTCATGAATCTGGTGAACATGAAACACTTTCAGACAACAATGGCATAAACAACACCCGTCAGATCCTGGAAGTATCTGTTCCCAAGGGCCTTGGTATCGGATTCCCATCTGATT
>CAUYQG010029279.1:0-39069 GCA_963574415.1 Tarsius wallacei
CAGGTTCTTGCTATTGTGAACAATGCTGCAATAAACATCCGAGTGCAGGTATCTTTTTTATAAAGTGATTTGAGTTCTTCAGGGTATATTCCCAGTAGTGGGAGGGATAGGGGAAGCAATTAATGGCAGTAAATACCTGTCTGGGGATGGAGGGACACTTCTTACAAACAAGGGTGCCTGAATGAGACATATTTGTGTACCTACCCCTTAAATGTACCCCTCAATATCACAATAAAAAAATATATATAAGCTGTTTAAAAAAAAAAAAAAAAAAGATTCAAAAAGAGATCTTACCATCTCTGACTCAGAAAATAGTTGCCTGTGTAGGGACCTCCAGTCAGGTTCTTAGAATAGAAATCAAGAGTGACCCCATCCCCTAAGAAGCAGAAGTGACTGGTTCAACTACACTAGTAGTTTAAAACCAGTGTGCCTAGATGCCCATGCCCTTGGGAAGCACAAATTCTGAAACTAGGTTGACGATTCCTATTTACAGATGAGACTCAGAACATTTCACTAACTTGGCCAAAGTCATCAGTAATAAGTGATGGGGGGACAATTTGAAGCTGAGCTGTGTCTCACTGACTTTAGGGACCATTATTTCTCTACCACACCCTGCTGTTCACTTAGCTTCCAGAGCTCACACATCCCCAAGGCTAATTTTAAAGTAGGAGCATCTTCCATTCTCTTCTCTTGCAAATCCACAGGCTCTAGAAATAATCGAAGTTCATGGAGCACACATGGGGCCCTGTGCTAAGCCTGGCAGTGAAATACAGAGATGATCAAGTTTTACTTCTCATTTTATAGAGCTCCCATTTGTGGATGAGAAAAATTCACACAGTTATCCGCTGGGCATTTATTTGAAAGAACCAGCAGGGTTAGAAAAGTGACCACTGTGAGGAAAGGCAAAGGTTCCATAACTCTTTGGAGTTCTCTCGGGCATTGTCTCTGGTCTCATCCCTGACTCCCTTTATAGACAATCCTGGGAAAATGCCTCACTGTCCCCGCCCCTCACTTATTCCTAAGATAGGAACCTATCAAGATTTCCCTTCCCCTGCTTCCGGCTACAGGATTTCCTGACCTGCAGGAGCCATAAAAACAGACTGGCCAGTCAAGGACCTGCCTTCTTCAGTGGGTAATGGACACCCGGGCAAGTCACTGCTATAGGGCTGATTCTGGAGGAAGACATTATCTAGGGCCTTTCCTCAGAGAAAATTCTCATTCTTTTGTGATGTTTTCCCCTTTTGGAAAATCTTGAATTTAGCCCAGGCTTGTAGAAATGTGGAATTCAGGGAACTGGTATTCCCATCATCAGGAAATGCACAAGACATTTGCTTGGGTTAGTGCAGGAGGAGGGTGGGAGTCAGAATAGGGCGCTTGGAGACAAGACGGCCATTTGCGGAGCTGATACTGCTCTATTCTGGTGAAACACCTCCAAACTGCTCACCTTCTCCCCTGCATTTAGCCAAGGGTGGCCAATATACCTGAATTAGAATATCTCCTCTGCTTCCAAAATTTCCACTTAAATACAACACTCACCAGCATAAGAACGTCTTGGTATTTCCTGTTTTTACTCTGTCAGTAAGGTTGACTTTCTAACACCTTGAACCCCCTGCTGAAATGAAAGTTGTGGCAGCCTGGTTCCCACTACAAGTTTAAGAATAAAGTGTCCTTGTTCATTTTTGTCTTGGACCTAGTTTTGCCCTTGGTGAGGCTCTGAGAAGCAATGCCCCCCCCACCCCCACCTTGCTTGTGCTCTGAGCCACGGCAGTTTCTTCACATGCCTCATGAAAAGCAGGACACCATGGAGAATCACCATCAATGAGGGCATATGTAAAACTTCAAGAAAACCTGCCTTAAAGGAACTTGTTTCACTTAATTTAACTCTGCATTGCGCAAAATCATTTGATCAAAGAACCCCCAACCATCCTACCACCATAACACATATTAACTACAAAGCAAATTAGTAGCATCTTGAGCAAACTTTGGAAATGTTCCATGAAGCTCCTTGGAGAACTTCAATACTTTCATTCTCATGGTGTCTGTGATTATTCCCATTTTACAGAAAAAGAAACCAACACTTGGAGAGTAAGGGATTTACCCAAAGAAGCCCCCCCAAAAAACAAGAGTCACTGGGGCCAATCTTCAGCCAGCCTGTAAATGCTTACTTGCCAGGCTGCCTTTCCAAGAGATCCCCCCCTGCAAGGCCCCACCCACATGAAATTACCTCTTCAGTCCCCAGGACTAGACAGACCCTCATGGTCCCAAGCCTGGGACCACAAACCACTTAAGCAAATCAGTTTTTGGTGTGTATACAGTGCCTTTCTCTCTACCATTGAATTATTAGATGAGGATGGCAGAGCAAATCTTTGTGGCCATCCTAGGAGGCTTATTGTGCACAGGGTAGCTGGTGAAGGCCTCCTTTCCCAGGCCACAATGTGCTGGTGTGTACCTCCATTGGATTCCTCTATCATTGTCAGCCCAGGTGGCTGAGGAGGACAGGCTGCACCAAGAAGCCCAATACTATCCCCACAGCAGAGGTGGACACCTTCACTTCCCAAACCTGGCCTCACCTTGCAGCCATCCTACTGCTGATATCACCCCCCACCCTTCACACCTTGAAGATCCTAAACCTTCCAGGGTGTATTTAACGTCACATAGCCAGGAGGGTGTAGGACTGGGAAAGACTCATCCATCTGATACCAGGACCAGAGATGTCTGCGCATCTGTCTTTCTCTTTAACACCACACTGACTTAGAATGTCGAGGCCATAGAAAGCAGTTCATAGAAATTGTACAAGTATATGTGTGTGTGTATGTATCTTCATTTGTAGATAAAAATTAGAAATATATAATAGCTAGTGTCTTTAGAAATGATAACTATCTTGTAAGGTTACAATGACTAAATAAGATGATGTATGTAGAAATTTACTCTGCATTTAGTGTTTTGTAAACTTTACTAGGGATGAATCCACTCATTCCTGGACAGTCAACATATCATTTTAGCAGGATCCCCAGGTGAGCAGTATGCACCTGGCCATGTGAGTAAGAAGTTCCAGTCACAACCCTCTGCTAACTGGAGGTATGCCCCAGAGAAAGGGCCATACCAGAGAGAGGCATACCTTGTTCAGTGTCACAGGGACACTGGTGGGGATGGGGAGGCTGGGAAGGCACTCTCAGGCTGAATCCTTCTATTTGAATCAGTGTCAGTGTCAGAGCTGGATGGAAGCTCACAGATCCTGGGGTTCCCTGTTTCTAAACTGCCTCCCCAGGCTCTCTCCAGGGAAGTATGTGGAAAAAAGGAGGGGTGAGGAGCCTGGTCCAAGTGCCTTTCTAACCACAGCTGCTCCATGTTTGTGTGTCACATGCATCTGCCTGTGACTCATTAGAATGAAGTTTGTTCCAGCTAAAATTAAAACAATTTAAATACCTGTTCCAGCCCAGTGGCTCCCAACCAGGAGTGATTTTGCCTCACAGAAAACATTGGACAATATCTGGAGACATTTTTGGTTGTTACTACCAGAGGGTGCCACTGGTACCATGGCCACTGTTGAGCATTCTACAGTGCACATTGGGCCCCCTCAGCAAAGACTTATCCAGCTTGGTGTCAACAGTGCTGGGTTGAGAACCCTTCTCTACCTAACCCTCCACTTTAGACATGTGACACCGAGCCCAGAGGGAAGAAGGACCATACTTCCAGTTAGCAGAAGGTTGCGACCGGAGCTTCTCACTCACATAGCCAGGTACATACAGCTCACCTGGGGATCTTCCTAAATGCAGACCTTGACGTGGTATGTCTGGAGTGGAGCCTGGGAATATGCATTTCTTATGTTTTTCCCAAGTAATGCCCAGGCTGCAGACTGGTGGGTCACCTTTTGAGAAGCAAAATGTAGGCCACCATCTTCTGCCTGGTGCTGTCTCCACTGCACCAGCATCCTGAGAACCTGTCCCAGTGTTGTCTGCACTAACTGCTGTTTTCTTTCTCTGCCTCTAGGGTGCCCTGGGTATGCCCGGTCCACCTGGGAGAGATGGCAGCAAAGGCATGAGAGTAAGTTCTGTTCCTACTGCCTGGGCCCATAAGGCAGCTTTGGACTGGCTACCTCCTGATCAGAGCCACATGTCCTCAACTGGGGTGGCATTGCCAGAGCTCCCATGTCCTTGAGTGGGGTGGCATCACCAGGACCATGCCTGAGTTGGGAATCATTTATACCAGGATCTTTCCAGATCCCTGGAGTTCTACCTAATAGCTCTAATAAGACCAGCAGCAGCTGTTTTCCCCTGCATCACCTGTCTGTCCTTGGAAGTGATTTTCTCAATTAGTTGACAAGCAGCTCTGCACAGGTGATCTCATTATCCTCAATGCCTGGATTGGAGCTGGCCCAGTGAGGTGGAGGATTTGCCAGTCCCTAGTTTATTGCTAGAGGAGTCGGGGTGAGATGCAGGCAGTACCCCATCCCCTGCATGGCCTACCCGCCTTCCTCTTGTAGTTCCCCAGATGCCACCTCTCAATCCCACTGGCCTCTGAGCTGGAACATGCTTTAGCAACCCAAGCAAGAAGTGTTCTCAACTTGAATGGGTCGGTGTCTTCTCTCCACTAAGAACCAAATTGGTTTTGGAAATTGGTTTTGGGTTCTCCAGCTCTCTGTTCCCTTTATCATGTTCAGCCATGTGTGATCAGGTCTCAGAGTGGGAACCTTACTTCTGAGCATGCTGTAAGTCAATAGCAGTCGGGATAGGATGTCTGAGATCCTGGAGACCAAAAAAAAAAAAAAAAAAAAAAAGGAGGGAGTTCCATGAATCCCCAGACTCAGGCTCCCTTCTCACTTCTCACTCCCCTCCAGGTGGTCAAAATCCTTCTCCATGAGGACAGCCATCACGATGACTCAAATTGCTATGATTTTCCCCCCACTCTGTCCAAATGAAATTTTGTTGACTTCCAGTGTCAGAAGTGAGGGACGGTTGAGATAATTGGTGTGTGACTAGGCATAGTGGCTCACACCTGTAATCCCAGCACTTTGGGAGGCTGAGGTTGGAGGACCATTTGAGGCCAAGAGTTTGAGACCAGCCTGGGCAACATAGCAAGACCTTGTCTCTACAAAAAAAGTGTTAAAAATTAGCCGGGTGTGGTGGTGTGGTCCTGGCTACTTAGGATACTGAGGTGGAGGATTGCTTTGTGGTCAGCAGGACTTTGAAGCTGCAGTGAGCTATGGTTGCACCACTGCACTTAAGCCTGGGTGACAGAGTGAGACTCTGTCTCAAAAACGAAAAAACAAAAAACAAAGCAAAACAAAAAAACTATGTACAGTGAAGGTCAGCTCCTTTGCTCTTAGAGCATCTGAGGGGAGCCTAGACCCTGATCACTGGTACATACCTTGCTTCTGTGTTGTGTTTTGAGCTGCAGGGAGCAAAGGCCCCAGGAGGCTGTGACCTGCTCTTGTGTGCCTGGCTTTTGTCTGGCCTGGCCATGACCATGTGCTGTTTTGTGTGCTCAGGGGGAGCCAGGAGAGCTGGGAGAGCCGGGGCTGCCTGGTGAGGTGGGCATGCGGGTAAGTGTTGCTGTGAGTTGTGCTCTTCTGAGGATCCTGGGGGGCAAGGGCTGATGCAAGGTCCATTGCTCTAGGTGTAGGAGAGACACTCAGCTGGGTTCCCTGCCTCCCCCTCATACAACTGCATGCGTGTTCTTGGAAGTGATTTTCTCACTTAGCTGACAAGCAGCTCCGTGCGGGTGATCTTGTGTGTATGTGTATCTACACGTATGCTTTTTCCTATATTCTTACAGAAAAATGGATTGTGCTATACTTGGCCATTAATTTTTGTCATTTAACAACAGATTAGAAACATCTTTCCGCATCAATACAGATAGACCCTGCCCATTGTCTTACCAATGCATAGTATTCCATGACCTTGTAATTTACATAATTCCTCTCCTATTTATGGCCCTGAGGGTTGTTTCTAGAGTCATTTGTTTTCCACTAAAACAATGAAGCACTATTAAATGCATACATGTGTGCATGTGTGTGTGTGTTTTTCCTTAACTATATATGTGTGTGTGTGTGTGTACATTATACATATATATATATATATTTGAAAGCTGGATTTATTGTGTACATGTGCATGTGTGTTTCTCCTTAACTATATATGTGTGTGTATATTATACATACATACATATATATATTATAATATATATATATATTTGAAAGCAGGATTTATTGAGAGGACAGAAAAGCTCCCAGAGTGAGAGGGGACCCAAGGGGTTTGCTCCTCCTTAACTATAATTTTATTGTAGTAGGGTAGATCACAAAAATTGGGATGCTCTTGATTGAAGAAATGCACATTTTAATTTTAGTAGTTTTTTTTTTTTGAGAAAGTAGGAATTTATTGAGAAGACAGGAAAGTTTCTAGCAGTAGGAGGGGTCTCGGAGGGTTGCCCAGTTTTAGTAGATTTTAATAGGTATTTCCAGATTAGTTGTTCAAAGACTGTAGCACTTCATGGTCTGGGTAGCAGAGGAGACTTCAGGCTCTGCAAACTTCTGTTGGGATCTTTGTCAGGACTTCCCCAGGCAGTACTGACCCCATGACAATGCGTAAATGATGAGCCTCGGGAATCAGTTGTAATGTTTCCGAAGCTGTGTGAACATATCCAGGCCAGACCCAGGGAAGGCCAAGGGACGCCAGCGAGTGGAAGTAATGAGGATTGTTGCAGCTGGCCTCATGATGGCTCAGAGGCGTATAGCATTAGCTGTTTCTTGAAGTTGAGAGTGCCCCTGTGAGAATAGGACTCCACCAGGCAGCAGATGGCAGGAGCTCTAAACACAAAGAGGAATAGAGATCGAGAGGAGGTCTACCGGCCATACCCGGTGTGAACAGCGCGGGCAGCGCTTGGTGGTATGAAAAACAGCTGATCTTGTGACCAAACACGCTATTGGCTGAGCTGCGCTTGCGCTCCTGCTTTTCTTTCCATACGCAAACTTCTTTTTGTGAATGCGCCTCTGCAGGGCCCCCAAGGACCGCCTGGACTTCCTGGACCTCCCGGACGTGTCGGAGCTCCTGTAAGTGAAGGTGCTCATACGGGCAGGGGTTCTGCTGCTTCTCCAGGAAGCAGGAAGCAAGTCCTCCAGTACATCCCTCCACCTGCATCTGGATGATGGGGCCCCACTGTTCTGCACTTATAGGTGCCAATGAACCGTTGTTCTCTCTTCTCTTAGACCAGAAGTTCTTAGGTGTGATGGTACCTGAGAATCACCTGGAGAGCAGTTTAAGTGCACATTCCTGGGACCCATTTCCTAGACAGTGAAGCAGGGTGGGTCCCGGGAATCTGCATTTTTAACCAACAGGCCAGGAGTTTCTGGCATTTGGTCCAAAGAAGCTATCTACCAACCTGTCCAGATCTCCACTCCAGGAAGGAGGGTGGAACCTATTGAATGCTTAGCCCCTAGATCAGAGCCAGACACTTGATAGACATTCAGCGTATGCAATGAATAAAGGGATGAACAAACAAACAGATATCAGTATATCGGGAGCAAAGGCTCTTCTTGAACATCTAACACTTTTCTTGAGATTATCTCCAAATGAAAGAAGCAGTGTAAAAAGCCATTTTACTTTTATTTTTTTAAATTTTGTCTTTCTTTTTTTTATAAAAGTCATTTCTAAACAAAGCATCTTGTGTTGCTGTGGGGGAATTCAAGACCTCTGATCTCTGTGTGCATGACCAAAATACTGAGTTTATTCATAAGTTCTTAGCATTTTTTTCACTAGCCAATGGAATGCAAATGTCACACAATGGTTGACTGGTCATAGTTCATCACATTTGCCAATTCTCAGGTTGACTGATATGGATTATCATGGATTAAAGCATTTAAACGGTCTTCATCAAAGCCCGGTGGTCTTCCTGAATGTGGAGAATCACTCAGGTCAAAATGAGTCTCTTTGATGTGACAAAACCATTTTCTTGCTGTGATTTCCCTGATGGCATTCTCCCTGTACATGGCACAAATGTTTTGAGCTGCCTCCACTGCCTGTACTCCTCTGTTAAACTCAAACAGAGGAATATGCCAGAAGTGTGGTTTTTTTCCCACTTGACACTCCATCTTCTTTAGCCCCCAAGTAACACTTTCTTCAAATCTGTAAAATGCAAAGCATAGTCACAAGCACAACATTGTCACTCCAAATGACAAACAATAAACAAACTCCAAACCCTGCTGTGTTGCCATGCCAAAAACAAATGCTATGAACTTATGCATCCACCTAATATTTAGATGAGATTAAAACAGCAGGGATTTCCACTCACCCTACACACCTCTAGGATCAGCATCCTGTGGCTTGGCCTTGTGTGCCTCTCTAGGTCAAAGTCACATGTATTATTCCTGGAATCATCAAGTAGGTCTGGGCAGTAGACCTGCCATTTTTAATATCCCTTCCATAGAATATCCCAGGGTCTCTTCTCTGAGAAAGGAGAGGAGAGAGAGGGGATTTTGCAGGGAGTTCACATAGTTACATGGAACATATTCCTGCCTTTCCAGCAGACCCTGCTCTGAGCTGCTGGCCTGACCTACAGGCTGCTGTCCAGGGAGGAGTTGTGCTTTCTTTGGCTCATACTGGTGGCCCCAGCATCTCACTGTGCAATCCTTACATCTGGGAGGAACAGGGACATGTGCTGTTTTGATCTTCTGCATCTCAGTGCAGGGCAGCAGCCTTCAGGCAAAACCTTTCCAAGAGTGCTGTGCTAAACAAGTGATTGACGCAGTCAGTCACTGGGCCATTTATTCATTCAACAAATGTTTACCAAGGGTAAGACACTGTCCTAGACTCTGGGGATACCATATTGAAGAAACTTCCCTGGTAGGGCTTACATTCTACTCAAGGGGCAGGCAGGAAATGTGTTATTAGGGCCGAGTACTGTCAGAAAAGTAAAGCGTGGTAAGAGTATAGAGTGACCATGAACAATGGGGGTGGAAGGTGGAGGGATCCTATTTCAGATCTTGCATGTAGAGAAGCCCATGTCCTGGCTATTGTACCCACCAAGCCTGAACACAGAGAGGCAGGGAGTTGATAGCATGAGGTCTGGCTGTTGCTCTGGAGGAAGATGGGTAGGTGTAGGGATGGGACAGTGGCCCTCTTCCCAAGGGAAGTGACTTAAAGGAGCCAGCATCTCAGGTTCAGTGCTGGGCCCCTTCCTGGGGTCTATAGTCATGAGGGAATCATGGGCTCAGAATGGCAGTAGGAACTGACTCCAAAGCCACCTTTCTGCCCTTGGCCAGGTGAGCTGTGAGACAGGCTATGCCCCAGACTGTAGCTGTGAGAACCTGGATAACCCAAGCTGAGGGACAAGCCCCACCAGCTCCCTTTTCACCCTATGTGTGGCTTGGCTCAGTCTTCCAGGCTCAGGGGAGGAACACGGCCACTGTGGTGTTAGACTACATGGGGAAACAGGGTCCTCACTGCCACCAACACCTCTTCCCTGGACTGGAGGGTACCAGGCAATTTCTCCACTGTCCCTCCCAAGGTAAGAAAAGCCAGACTGGGGTGTGGAGTCACTGATCTTTCTTTCCCCTTCAGGGTCTCCAAGGAGAACGAGGAGAAAAGGGAATGCGAGGAGAAAAGGTATTTACAATTTATGTTGATCAATATAGCTTTCCATAAAAAAGTGGAACAGGGTGCCTGGGACTGTCTTCTCTGTGTGTGCTTGTGTGGGTGTGTGGGTGTGAGTGTGGTAGCAAGGGCTGGTACAGATAATGTGTTAATTTCTCACCCTAAATGTAAGCTGTGCCAGGAAGGCTGTGGTCTCAGTACCCACAGGCATCGCCATCCTCTCCACCAGGGCATCCTCTCCATCAGGTTTCCAGATAGGTTTTCAAGGAGCCCTGGCCTGGGTCTCAGCTGCTGTCTCAAAGGACCCATATCTGACTTGGCAAGTTATATAAAGTCTCTGTTCCTTGGTTACCCTGATTCTCGAACAAAAAGGAAAGTGAGTGATGATGGATGGCATTTGAGCCTCAGTCACCAAAAGTTGTAGGTGGGCCTATGCTCAGGCTCTTAGATATAGATTGCCATGGTGACTGGCCTGTCTGAGGACCAGGTTGGCATCCCTTCACGACCATACTGCCAGGTAACATCTGGAGCCTGATCTGAGGATCAGACTCTGTCACATGTACTTATGCCGTAGACTGCTCACCTTTCAATTGAGTAGGAACCAAGCACTACCAATCCCACCCACTTCCACTGTCACAATCAGCAGCTGGTGCTGAATGCTCAGTCCTCTCTCTTCCCGGGCCTGTTTGTTGAGTACTTTAAGATCTGGGGCAAGGTTTCTCAAAAACTAAGACTGGGCCCTCTTGCCCTAAGCCATGACCCAGACACTTTGTCGAGTTCTACCCTATTCTGACTTTCTACCGAACACGTCTCTCTAGTTCTACAAGGATTTGGTTTTCATTATTAATATCAATAGATTTGAAAATAGTGAAAAATAGCCCATTAATCCTACCATCCTGATACAACTACAGTAAACTCTTTGGCACATTTTCTGGTAGGACTTATTCTTATAGGTCCGCTGTTTTCTTACATAATCACATATCCTATATTCAACTGTGTGTCCTGTTTGTTGTTCCTGAGTGCAGCGTTTTCTCCAGGCTGCTGTGGAGTTTTTAGAACTTATTTTAAATGACTACACAATGTTCCATGGAGCGAATAAACCATAATTCATGTGCCCATTCCCCTGGTATTGATCACTTAGGGTTGTTTTCAATTTTTCACCATTAAAAATCATGCTTTGGTGGACATTCTCAAACCTATAGCTTTATTTATTTATTTGTTTTCAAATTTATGATGATTTCCTTAGGCTGCTTTCCCAGAAGTGAAATTACTGGTCAGAGAAAATGAACCTGTCTGTGGCTCTGAAAATACATCGCCACGTTGTTCTCCGGAAGCCTTCTTGTCATTAAGGGAGGCAGGGACTCACCTTGTGCCCCAATGCAGGCTTCAAAACATGATTTCTGTTTGTTTGTATATTAAATTTTCATCATTTTAACTTTAGTAAGCACAACCCTTAGCCCCCCACTTCCCATCATTAGGGTTTGCATTTCCTGGTCCTTTGGAGAGTACCAGCAGGATTCCATATGTTTGTGTACTGCTTAGCTCCTGTGTCTGAGGGTCCCCTGTTCCTTCCCTGCTCACGTGAGATGCAAAAGGGGCATTGGAAATCACTGGGGTCCAGGCACACAGAAACATGGGCTGATGTACAGTTCTGGTGCTTAAGAAAACAAGAGTCTGAATTGCATCCTCTGTGCAGGAGTGAGCAGGGTTTGGGGAACTGACTTGGCAGCAGAGCCGGGGGATAGAAGCAAAGGGAAAGATGAGGCTCCATATCCAAAGTGTGTGGCTGGCTTAGCAGTGAGTCAGGCTGGAAGTCCTGTCATGTGAAGTTCAGGTACTGGCAACCCCCTGAGGGTACATTCAGAGATATGGGCCCATCCCTTGACCTGGGATGTGGAACAAGCCTCCAGGTATTCCATCTTCCCTCACACCCACAGAGTGCCTGCTACAGGCCAGGTCCAGGGAGGCCTGAGCTACGGGCCTTACTGCCAGGGTCCTAAGAATTTAATTGGCAAAACAGGTGTTTATGAAGTCAACTCAACACATGGCTACAGGTATACAGTGCTTGGCGTACAGGCTGGAGCATGATGAGCATTTGCTAAATCAATAAACAAATGAGAGATGACTCCATAAAAGCGTGTCCTAAGACCAGATTCCCTACAAGAAGGATGACTGATGAATCCAAAGCGTGGACCAGTGCAAAGGAGAGTCACATGGGCAGAACCAGATGGTATCAAGACAAGAGATACTGTATTCGGAGAGGATGGAGAGCCCCAGATCATCAGACCCAGGTTTAGTACCAATGTGGAGCCTCAGGGGGCAGCCAGAAGCCCCCATCAGCCTGGGGAGGTAGCTTCCCCAAACTGAGGGGCCAAAGCTCTGACTTCTCCACTTGCTTGGGGCCTGGAGCTGGGCCATGACTGTCATGAGGGGCATCTGAAGATCTGCATGCAGGAGCTCATGACGGTCACTTCAGGGGCCCATCGTGGTCCTGCTCGTGGGACTTCAGTTTGCCTCATCTGGGGTCAGTGTTCCAACGTGTGCCAGGAGTGAGTTGATGTGTATTCAATCACACACCACTGATCAGAACTGTGAAGAGGAAATTCTTTAAAGAAAAAGAGTCCTTTTCCCTTTTGGGCCTCAGTTCTCCTTGCACTGGGAAATCGAGGAACCTGTTACAGCCTCAGTGTCTGTCAGTCCGTCCATAAACGATGTCAGAGCTCTGTGGAAGACCTCCCAGCCCTGCAATATCTTCTGCCTCATGAAAGAATATTGAAAAAGTGCTGAAAAAATGTTTTAAGTGCTAAATTTTTAAAATGTGCCATAAGGGATCCAGAAAGTATGAGCGTCATCTCTGACCAGAGAAACCTACAGTATGACTAGGACTGTGAAAACATAAATTGACGTACTTATTCATTTATTTATCTGTTCATCCCTTCTGTCACATGTGCACCCATCCAGCTAGCCATCCAGCCACAAACATTTCTATAACCTTTTAAAATTATTTGTTCAAGCGTCACTCCCTAAGAAGTCTTCCTGGGTTTCCCTAGACTTGTCCCAAGCCTCCATTTTCATACTATGGTTTTCAGCCTTATTACCTCGGTCACTTGTGTGATATTTGTTTACTTGTCTTTCACTCACCCACACACCCATGCAGACCCTTAGCTGTTGAACATAACACTCACTCCTTGCTCACCTCTGGGGTCTTCCCTGCCTGAGGTGGCACCTGAAGCCCCAGGTGAGAGAGGATACAGAACCAAGATCAAGCTCAGAATACAAAGGGCCTTTACTAACAGGTGTGTGAATCTGGACTTTTTGGAGATGTGTAGGATGGATTTAGACAATGTATTTTGGAACTCCAGCTTAGATGGAGCCTTAGGAGTAGATTAAACAGCAAACAGGAAGCTGAATGGACCACGCTATGTTAACTAGGAAATATCCCAGAGAGAAAGTACGCACCAAGAGCTCAGGGCAAGAGTGTATTTCTACCTGAAAGATGGTCTTCAAGCCTCCTGGGTGCTGCAGCTTCATCTGAGCTTCTGAGGCATGGTGACATTGACTTTCCCAGAGAAATGAAGACTGAAGTGAAGAACTGAAAACTCTCCACAGACCTGGTGGGGCCAGATCAGCCACTGACAAGCCGGAACATCCTTAAACTACTGGAGCCTCTGTGTCTTCATCCATCAGCAGAATGGAAATATTAATGTCTTCCTTGGAGTTTGTGGGAAGGTTGGATAAGACAACAGGAGCAAAGTGTCCAGCACATAACTGACGCACCCACTAACATTTATTTCCTTTTCCCATTTGTTTCAAGAGAAATTCAGTCTGTACACATTCAGTGCATTGTTCTTGCCAAAACCCTGTATTGAAGCAACAGCCTTTTCCTATGTAGTATTGGACATCTTTCCAGCAAACTTTGGGGTCTTTATGTTAAGACTTTTGTTCAGTCAAGAAATGCTGCATTTCTATCATAGCATCAATGTTTGGCCCTTGTATGAGTGGACTCCTCTCTCTGTGCCTACCTACATTCACCTTATAGTTTACTGACCATTCCGAGCCTGGCAACCCTGGGGCAGTCTTCTCGGGCTTCACCACCAGGACCTCCTCATGTCTCTCCCCATGCTTCCTCCTGACAGGGCTTGGCAGACATTAGCGTGAAGGGTGCACTTTCTGGAATGAGGCCTGATGTGAGTCAAACCAGAGGCAGGCAAAGGCAAGAATGTGCTCAAATGGCAGCAGTGACATATGACTGCAGCTTGTAGCATGGCAGGAGGAAGACGGGTGCAGAGGGTTCTGTATTGCTAGACTCAGGAGTCAGGACTTAATCTTATGGATGATGGGGGACCATCGAGTCTGGGCAAGGAGGGATGGCCAGAACTGGATTCTGGGTAGACCACTTTGGCAACAGGAGAGGCAATGGATTGGAGCAAAGTGGAGGCAGAGGACTAGGAGGCTTGTAGGGGGGGTTTATTCAGAAGAGGGTGAGGCTGGACTAGGACTGGATAGGAGGTGCTTATAGTAAGAGGAGCAAGAGGGACATGTAGGCCTTCCAGCTGCGTCAAAGGCAGAAGGGCTGCAGCTGATTTCTGGGGAAAAGACTTAAATTCAGTTCCAGTGATAGCTTTTCCACCAATTTCTTTTTCTCTTTTTTTTTTGAGTTGGAGTCTCACTGTTGCCCAGACTGGAGTGCAGTGGCCACTTCCGGCCACCGCAGCCTCGACCTGCTAGGCTCTGGCGATCCTTCCGCCTCAGCCTTCCAAGTAGCTGGAACTACAGGTGCACGCTACCACGCCCGACTAGTTTTTTACTTATTGTAGAGATGAGGTCTCGCCAAGTTGCCCAGGCGGGTCTCGAACCCGCGGGCTCAGGCAATCCACTCACCTCAGCCTCCCAAAGCGAGGGATTACAGGCTGAGCCACCGAGCCCAGCAATTCCACCAATTTCATATGAGTTTTTTAAAAAATTTTTATTTTTTATTGTGTGCGGGGAAGAAGGGGAAGAAGCACACCACACGTCTCTTTTCCACATTAAATGTGTGTATCAACATCAAGATTTCAGAATCGTCAAGAATAGGTGGGCCAAGTGTGTGTTTTTCTGTTTTAAGTGGAGTGAGAGCTCCCTCTACTGTCAGATATTCAGAACTGCGTCAAGTGGACGTTATGAGGGAGCCTTTAATGGCTTTGCAGTCAGATTTGAGACAGGAGAATGCACTTTGTCTCTGCGACTGTTTTCCTTACTACCAGTGGTAACAATACATCAAAGGATTTGTGTAAATGTTAAATAGATAGTGTCTGTCTCACCACCTGGTTCTCAGAAGACAAAGATTGAGTCCCCTTTAATTTGCATAAGTACACACTCCCTATCAATTAAAGGATGTGAGAATCAGGCACCATAGGGTCCTTGTAATACAGCCGCTTTTCTTTTCTTTTCCTATGCTTCATCATCTCCACCCAGTGGGGGAATGAAACTCCAGAGAGGGGCAGCATCTCTCCTGGTTGTAATAGCTGGTCGACAGGATCCGGATTAAAACCCAGGTCTTACTGCTCTCGTATACCTCTGCTGGTCCCTCTGTTCCCCAGCACATCCCTTTTATTCTCATGCCATTCCCCTCTTGCTGGTCTCTTTCGATTGATTTATTTTACTCTCTTTTCTCTGTTCTGCACAGTCACTGTTTGTTTGGTGTAACCAGCTTTTAGTATATACCTTTCCCATGCCAGACATTGCTCTAGATTGGCTCATTTAGTCCTCACAGCAGCTTTGTCGGGTACATAGTATGCTCCCTATTTGTAGTTGGAGAAACCGAGTCGCAGACCTGCTAAGGGACTGGTTCAAGTTCATATAGCTTGAGTGAGGGAGAGCGCAGGTTTGGGTTCAAGTCATGCGGTTAACCACCTCTCATGCCCTTTTCCACCCCAGAGCCCTGGGTCTCAAGCTCAGTCTATGCAGGAGCCAAATCTTGTTCTAGGTTGTGCTTGTGAGGTTTGTGCAGTGGTTGCAAAGCCCAACAAAATCCGTACAACAGCAGAACACGGGTGCAGAGCCTTCAGGTGGGGCGTGGCCACTCTAGCATGGCCTCAGGTGAATCCCAGCCTGTTGCTTCGCTTCCCCTGTGTCCTAATTTGGGCATTTCAGCTTGACACCCTGCTCTGTATGCTGCATCTTCTGTCTCTCTTCCTGTCTCTGTCTGTATCTCTCTCTATCTCTCTTACTCTCTCTCTCTCTCTCTCTCTCTCTGTCCTGTCTCTATCTCTATCTGTCTCTGTTTCAGTGACTCTGTCTCTCTGTCTTGTCTCTCGCTCTCTCTGTCTCTTGGTATCCCTGTCTGTGGGTCTCATTTTTCCTCTCTGTTTTTCTCTTCTTCTCTATCTCCTGTCTCTGTCTCTCTTTGACTCTCTTTCTGTCTCTCTCTCCCTTTGTCTCTCCTGTCACTTTGTCTCTGTTTTCTCTTCGTCTCTCCTCTGTCTCCCTGTTTTTTCATTCTGTTTCTCTGTCTCTAGCTCTCTGTTTTGTCTCTCTATCTCTGTATATTTCTAACTCTGTCTCTGTCTGTTTTGTTTTTATATCTCTGCATCTCTCTCACTCTGTCTCTGTCTCTCTGTCTCCCTCTGTCTCTGCCTCTTTGTCTCCCCTCTCCCTGCTCCCTCAACTAATTTCCTTCCTTCATTCACCCTCTTGTTCTCATTCCCCTCACCTCTTTGCTAATGACCACCCATCTGCCAGTCCCCCAGTCGTGTCCCACCTAACTCTCCTTGTAGGTGCTGACTAACTGAAACTGCTGCCCCCACATCCAGCCAGACCCTCACTGTGCACCTGAAGCTGTTCTGAGTTGTGACTGAGGGATATCTTGGCTCTGGGCTCTGTGCATCTTGGTCTGCAAGAGCAAGGAAGTAAGAAACAGGGACTTGGCAACAGGCAGAGCCCTCTACTTCCAGTAGAACTCGTAAGAGTGCCCAGTCAACACACATTGCTTTCCTCTGAGCCCTTTGGAAGTGCCACATTCCAGGGAGATGCTTAGCAGGGTAGCCTGCTTCAGGGAAGAAGGTTCTGGACTAAAAGTCAAGGGACCTTGATTTTGGTCCTGGTCCCATCACTAAGTTCCTGTGTGACCTTGAACAAGGTACGCCCCCAAAGGCTCCCAGTGTCCTCACCTACAGGCAGGAGGGTGAGACTCCACAGGCTCTGAGACCCTTGCCAGCTCAGCACTCTTGATGCTGCAGGGCGATCCCAGGCAGGGCAAGTCCTCTAGACCTTGTGAGAACTCTAGACGTTGACCAAGGATTAAGGGTCAGGATGGCCAACCCCTTGCTGTTGCTCACATACGCCACCAGGATTCAGTGGCTTCATAACCCTGGGCCTCAGTTTCCTTGTCTGTGATTGGCTTTCGGGCCTGTCAGCCTTAGAGTTTGGAGGACATGTGGAGACAGATATGGAATTGCTTGGCAGAGAGATGAAACTCAGGCCACTCTCTTCTCCATCTACCCCAAATTTCATGTGATGAAAAGACATTCCAAAAGAACGAATATGTAATAGTGCTTGAAAATATAAACGTATACATCAGTGTTCTAGAATTGTCAAATAATTTCTGAAGGGGAGAAGACATCTGTGGTTAAGTTTATACAGATGCAAGATAGGGAGAAACTACAAGCCAAACTGCAAATCTAAGAGAGACACAGGGATACCCCGAGTTCTAATCAGTGAATATGTCGGTGGGGTAGGCAAATCCTAAGGCAGTTGTCAGTGCTTAACTGGAGCCCTGCACTTGGGGAAGCTGAGTCAAGCAATCCCTCCCCTGCCCCTTGCTGGAACTGGGCAGTGGGAAGCATCAGTATTTATTTCCAGATTGAGGGAGAGAACCATTTCCCAGGAAATCAGCAATCCCCAGAAGGAACAGGAGCAACCATACCAAGAGGAAAGAAACTGCATCTCACCTGCAGGAGGCCCCACCTGACCCTGCCATCACCAGAGGTGGGCTGCAGTGAACAGAGTCAACCTCCAAGGACAGGCTGCCCAAGACAAACATAGAAAGGAAGAGAAAACCAAAGAATCGTCAATCGCTTGAAGAAAAACAACATCCTCAAAGAGAGACACCGACCTGGAAAAGAGAAAAAGAAATAGCAACTTTGGAAATAAAGTTATAGAAAAGAGATGGAGAGTTCAAAATAATTTTTATGTGTAATCGTCAGGTCATTTGGGAAATGTCACCGGGGGTCACACTGGGAGGCTCTGGGCTGGGCACTGGGGTCACAAAAATGAAAAGAATGAACACAGCTCTTGTCCTCATGTGAGTGAGAAGGATGGTAGATATGGGTAATAAATGCACATTGAATTAAGGGATATGAGGGAGACAAAAATGAGACCATGTCACAGCAGTACAGGGCATCTAATTTAGATGAACAGGCCAGGAGGTGACATTCAGGCTGAACTCTGAAGGGTGTGGAGGAGCCAGCAGAGGGAACATCAGGCATGGTGCGGGGAAGCAGGAAAGATGTTGCTACATCTGAGGGACCCAAAGATGGAAGCCGTGGCTGCGGGGGTTTCCTGTGAGCGAGTGTTCATATTAGCATGAGCCTGCATTTTGGAATGACTGTCTTCTTCATCAGCTCATTTCTTGTGGCCCACCTAGAAGAAGGACACCAGCTGAGAACACCGGACACAAGTTAAACCAGAAGTTAGAACACACTCACACCTGTGGGCATTGGCTCCAGAAAACCCGGGTGGAGATGGGAGAAGAACATAGGCACTTACTCACTACCTGTCTTAAGTAAGCATCCTACCGGGATATGCTACCATGTGAGTTAGACACAGGCATCTTTTGCAAGTGGAACAGTCTCAGAGAGGTGAAGTGACTTGCCTAAGATCTCATAGCTAGCAAGAGGTCCAAACCTGGCTCCATCTGGATGTACGCAGAAGGACGCACCAATGGTGGCTTACTATTGGCCAGCAGTTCACTCTTAGGTCCATCCCAAGCACTGGGAATACCATGAGTGTTCATACACATTTACTGGATAAATGGATGGTCCATAAAATACACCTGCAATTTTACTAACTGCATTGCAGACTCCACTCATTCATTGCATCCACGTACCCCCACGAAGATCTACAAGATGAAGAGATTATGTGGCTCATGGAAGCCACGTGGCCATCTCTTGATCCAAGACTTGAAAAATAAAATGCATCTGGTTTCTTTGACCTTTGACCTACATTCCTTGAACCCCCAAATATACATCCTCTCTAGGGCTGGCGTGTGTGTGTGTGTGTGTGTGTGTGTGTGTGTGTGTGTGTGTGTTTGACTCTCTTGTATTCAGAGGTGGGGTAAAGAGTGCAGCTAAGTACAGTGGGACCTTGGGGTCTTTGCCTTCCCTTTCTTTTCATGACAGTGACTACAGGGATGTTCTGCTCCCGGGTGGGCACTTGCCCCTCTCATTCCTTACTTCTCCATTTTCCTTCTTTTGCCAGGGGGAGCGAGGCCTGGATGGATTCCCTGGGAAACCTGGGGAGACAGGAGGCCAGGTAGGTGGGTCCTGGTGCTATAGAGCTGAATTTTGTCAGAGGGTGGAGTTAGCTATGCCCCCACACAAAGCTCTGCAGGGCCTGGACACTTGGGCTTCCTTCCTGATCAGCTGGAGGCTGCAGGAGGCTTAATGACTGGCCCCCAGCTATGTGGCTACATGTTGACTCTGTGAATGCCAGAGCTAGGGGAATCTCAATGAATGGAACCCTTTAAATCCATTTTACATGGAGTAGTACGACGTGTCAACATTCATGTAAAGGCCGCAGACAACATTCACATGTTCAAAGTGATGTGTGGACAGGGGTGTTCGTTATAATCTCGTACACAGAGTAAAAGATTAGAAACGACCCAAATGCTCATCAGTAAGGAACTAGTTGAATAAGTCAGGATGCACTGATACGGGGAATAATACAAAGCTGTGGAAATAAATGTATGAAGCAATTCTTGATGTACTAATATAGATGGCCTGTAAGATACATTGTTAAGTGCAACATAAAAGAAAGCGTATAATTGTGTGGGGAAAAGTGTACCTATGACTTATATAGACATGGACTTTCCCCATTAACTTTGTTGCTTGGTTGTCTCCAGAAAAGAACTTGAGGTGGCTGGCAGACAGGGTGGGTGGAAAAACTTTTGCACACTTAAATTATGAACCATGGGAATGTATGATTTATTCCAAGAGTAACAAAATGTAAATACTTAAATGGTTAAAAGTTAAAATTAAAAAACTAGAATCATATACCCATATTAATGACAATTAGGAAAATACACATAATAATATAAAGTATAATTTATTAGTCAATTAATACATTTGCATAGATAAAATAATTAAATATATAAATTGATTGTGTTCAGTATATATTAATTGCAATAAATATTAGTTTTAATATACTATATTAATATAAATTAAATTGATATTTAATTATATCTCTGGATTTATATTTATTGTCATTGAACATATTGGAATCGTGTATCTTGCATCAATATTATATTATAACCATGTAACCATTTCCTTAAATATTCATCAAAGGCATAACTCTAATGACTGATTAGTATTCTGCGGTACGAATATGCCACAATTTATTCATTTGCTTAAAAATATCTGTCTCTTGGCCTGGTGCGGTGACTCATGCCTATAATCCGAGCACTTTGAGAGGCCAAGGTAAGAGGATTGGCTGGGCTCACAGGTTTGAGACTAGCCCAGGCAACTTGGTGAGACCTCATCTCCATAATAAATAAAAAATTCAACCGGTTGTGTTGGCGCATGCCTGTGGTTCCAGCTACTTGGAAGGCTGAGGTGGAAGGATCGCCTGAACCCAGCAGGTCAAGGTCAAATATATATATATATTTGCCCTAGCCTGGCTGTTGTCACTGGCAATACCCATTTGGTGATGACCGAGAAAGAAAAGGCCTCTTCTCACAGGAGAGTATCAAAAAGACAACAGATAAAGTGTTCATGGTATGAGGGCGGCAGACAAGGGTCCAAGGGAACAGAAGGAAGCCACCATGAGTGTCACTGCTGTCACGGGGCATTTAGGTCTGTCAGAGTTTTGCTATTAAAGAGGAAGTGAGGGTGCTTTGTATACATCCGGAGTGCATCTCTAAGCATGTCTTTGGGATAAATTCCTATAAAAAGTCATTGTGTCAGTGGACGAATATTGGTCATTCGGCTGCCTCTCAGTTCTCTTGAGCCTGCCACAAGGACTCCTGTGGTGTGGCTCTCCTCACATAACCACTCCTACGGGAGCTTTGAAAACTCAGGCTTCTTCCTGGTGACTCGTGGAAGGCTTCCATGCAGGGTCACTGAAGAGCAGGAGAGACTTATCCTCAGCGTCCTCTGTGCCAGCTCTTTGGGACCTTGGTTTCCCGTGGCTTACCTAATTCTGACCAGAGTCCTGCAGCTCTTTTCCCTCTTCCCTAGAGCTTGGAAAACTCTCCAGTCCTCAGCACCTCCAAGGATTTCCATCTGACTCCATCACCCTCGCCCTCGACCCTCCCTGGGCCCAAGGCAGATCTTGGTTATTTGCTTCTTCTGAGTATTGCCCAGACTCTTGCATCCCCGAGGAAGGGGTTATTTGCTTTCTTAGGGTACATAATCCACACTGCAGTACCAGCAAGACTCCAAAAGGGAAAGGGTGGAGATGTGGAACCCAGGTCAGTTGAGGAAGAATTTTCTAGTGACAAGTGCAGTCCAGAAAGTCTGAACTGAGGGTGCCTTGGCTTCAGAAGAAAAGTCAGGTCACAGCTTTGGAATTTCAGCTGCCTTTCCTCTCCTCCTCCCCACTCCCCACTGCTGCATCCCCAGAACACATCATAATCCACATTTTCTTTCTTTTCCAGGGAAGACCCGGCCCTCCTGGTGTAGCAGGGTCCCAGGGAGAGAAGGTGAGCAAGCATTGGGGTTCTAGATGGCTCTGCACTCTGGGCAAGCAGTGTGGGGACTGTCCCCACCAGAACAAATCAGAGCCAGGAAGAAAGGCCTGGGCTGGAGTTCTGGGAACAAAGTGTGTACACAAAGAGTAGTGAAATGGACGCCAGCAACTCAGATGATAGGAAATTTCTACCTACCGTCTTTAATTTTTTTTCTACCTTTAGGGGAAAAAAATCTAGTTAAAAAAAATTTTTAAATTTTATTTTATGTAACATTAAAATATTTTAAAATCTTATACTAATTAAAAAGCTTTTTAGACTAAGGGAGGCTTGAATAAATTTTAGAAAACCCTATACAAACTCTTTTTTCCCTTCCTCTTTTTGTTCTTCTCACTTTTCTGCTATGTTTTACAATTTTTTAAAATCAAAACAAGAATCTGAAACATGTAATAGGTATTTAATCAACAAAATAACGTTTGGATCTCATCATCCTGGTCATCTACTTAGAATGTCTTCCACAAGGCTTAAGTTAATAAATTTGCTGCTTAGAACTTCTGCATCTCAACTGATATAACTGCATGGAACATTCTTTGCAAACTGTGAAGGGCTTGCAAAAATGTATGTGGAAATAATAACCTTCGTCAACATCCAAGGTAATGAAGAGGGAAGAAGAGAAGGTGTGATGTTGTGTTCTGGGTTGTGGTAGGAGGAAGGAGGAGACACAGCCTGAGAGGATGATTTTTCTTACGGATTCCTAGACAGGCCCTTAGGAAGACATTAGCCATGAACTGGAGAGTTGCTGGGAGAGAGAAGGGCTGAGGCAGGAGAAATCGAGCTGGACTAAGACGGCATCACTCCTGCTTAGAATGGCTCATTGCACAGTTCAGGTGAAGGTCATTGACTCAGATCGGTTCCCAGCATATGCTCAAAATACAGGAAAAGGCTACTCTGACTCTTTATGGAAGCAGACAGGGTATTCATTATAAATAAATAAATGGTATGAGCTGACAGAAACTTCAGTTTAGGAATGGGAATTGGAGAATTTCAGTGTCTTCTCAACTCGCTGACTTGGGCTTCAATTCTAGCTGAGTTAATTATTCTCTCTTCTTCGAAGTATTTTTAGAGTAGAGATTTACATTGTTATATTATCCTGGTGTCAGGATTTTAATATATTCTTGCAGTTCCTTGACAGGGGATGCTAAATCCTAAAATAAGTAGTGTATTTCAAGTCACTAAGAGAGAATGATCCTTGAAGTTTGGATCTGGGTGAAGACTCTATTTTCTGCTGCCACTGGTGTGTGTGTCTGTGTATGTATTTTATATTCCAACCTTCTACCTCATTTATAGATTTGCTTTTGCCCCCAGTATTTGGGAAACTGCTAATTTATCATTGCTCATTCTGATGAGTACAGCACAAGTAGAAGGACAAGATCAAGGACCATGGCATAATTTAGGGGTTTTCATTTGGAATAATCAAGACACCAGTGAAGCTCAGGTAATATGATGCATCTCATTCTGAGAGAGCATCATTGAGACAAATCTCAGATGCTATACAATTTGAGAAAGTCATCAGAATCATAGAATGATCTTTCTAAACTCTCTCATCTTACAAATGAGAGACAGAGGCCCCCCGAATTAGGATTTCTTGCCCAAGACCCCACAGTGAATTTGCTTGTAGACTAAGGACTAAGGTTCATAATGTCTACCTGTCCATCCAATGATCTACTGCAGATCTAAATCAGAAGATACATTTTATGCCACATTAACAGTTGTACATGGTTGTATTAGTTGTGTATTGCTGTGTAATAAATCATCCTATCACTTAGTAGTCTGAAACAACAATCATTTATGATTTCACACAGTTCTGAGGGCAAGCATCTTGGAACAGCATGACTGGATTTTTCTGGCTCAGCATCTCCCCTGAGACTGCAGTCAAGCTGTCAAGTGGGTTGTAGTTATCTCTAGGGTCCACTGAGGCTGGAGAATCTGCTTCCAAGCACATTTACAAGGTCATTGGCAGGCTTGGGTTTTTGATGGCTTTTGGCCAGAGGCTTTACTATTTCCTTACATGGGCTTCCCTATAGCACTGTTTGTGAAATTGGAAATTGCTTCTGGGAGGAGCGGTGAGTAAGCCAAGGCTGGGAGAAGGGAGGGAGTCCCAAATGGAAGCCCCAATCATTTATAGCCTAATCTTGGAAGTCATTTCTGCTGTTGTTATTGATCACATAGACAACCGAGTACATTGTGGGAAGTCACTGCACAAGGAGTGAATACAGGAAGCAGGGATTACTGGGGGCCATCTTGGAGGCTGGCTGCCGTGGTGGCTAAAATTTATTAGCACAAAAATGTGTCATTCATGTAGTGGAAAGAAAATGATTCTAGGAAGTATTTTGGTTCTATTATTTACTAAATTATTGATCTTGAATAAATTACAAATATCTCTGTACCTCAGTTTTCTCATCTGTTTTGTTTTGTTTGAGTTGGGATCTCATTCTGTCACCCAGATGGAGTACTGTGGCACGATCACTGCTCACTGCAACCTCGGCCACCTGGGCTCAGGAGATTCTTTGACCTCAATCTCCTGAGTAGTTGGGTGTGCACCACTATGCCCGGCTAATTTTTATTTTTTATTTTTATAAAGACAAGATTTTACTATATTGCCCTGACTGGCCTCAAACTCCCAGGCTCAAGTAATCCTCTCTCCTTGGCCTCCCAAAGTGCTGGGATTGCCTCATCTTTAAGATAGGAAAGACAGTATCACAGGGAAAAAAGTTTATCCATGTCAAGTTCTTAGAGAAAGGACTGACAGATAGAAACTCTCCAATGACTATTTTGGTACAATTGTTATGGATGAATACTAGAATCTTAGTTTTCCTTCATAATTTAATATATCAGAACATTTGGTTTTATATGGTGAGCTGTACGTGATTAAAACATGCATTGGTTAATTGCTTTCGTGACTACTATTGGAAACTCACTTTTTTGGTCTCATAGTAATAATGATGATAAATACAACAATAAAAATAACAAAAGTGAATGTAATTGTGACACAAAGTGTAAGTAAAAGAAGACAGACATAATTATAAACCTCAAAAGAGTCGTTATTCAGCCTCCTCTCTTTATCTCTCTCTCTAAAAGATATCCACATGAATAAAAAATTATAGTACAGTTCAGAATGTTTTCTAGCAAAACATATGGATGACACAAAAAACTCAGAATTTATTTACAAAAAGTTATATATTTATTCTTACATGTGTAAACATCAGTCACCTTCAAAGTACTCTCTGTTTGATGTAATACACCTATCAAGATCTTTTTTCACTGCTCAGAACAGTTTTTGAACTCATCAATTTTGACGCCTTTTACTACTTCTGCCATGTTTGTTTGTTTGCTTGATCTCTTCCATGTTGGCAAAATATGTCCCTTTGAGGACAATTTTTTTTTAAATCTGGGAAAACAAAAAGAGTCACTCGGGATGAGATCGGGTGAATAGGAAGGACTGGAGCAAGGGGGTTACGCATTTTTTTGGTAAGAAACTGCTGAACACCTATCGCGGTGTGGACAGGTGTGCTTAGAAATCAACCATCACAAAATGGGCAAACATGTTGAAAGAATCTCCAAAAATAAATTAACTGAAGCCAAACACAGCCTCTCACAACACCACTAGCTGGTATGCTGATGCCAGTGGGTTCCTAGAACATTTTACCTAGCAGGAGAATCCTGTACTACAAGGGGTGTGCCCTCCAAAAAATAATTTCTGTTTGTTTTGGGTTCCCCCTTATATATTACCAAAATATTAATAAGGTCTGTGGGAGTAAGGAGAAAAACTAACTCTTCTTGGAGTAGTTGCAGAATGCTCATGGAAAAATGGAAACGAGGTATTGGGGCTGGGTTCTGCATGCATGGAGATTTTCATTCATTCGTGTTCTGGATATGCCTGGAGAGGCTGTAGACTGGTAAAAAGAAAATGCAGCGTGTGTGCTTATACACATGTTTGAGAATATGTGCTCACATGTGTGTGGGGACAGTGAATACAACAGAATGAAGAAGGGTTTCTGGGGCAGGACTCAATTATTGCATGTGAAAAACAAAAAAGGAAGGTGCATTAAGGCAAATTGACACTACAAAACATGATCAATTGGGATTTCTAGAAAAACACTTGATGCTATGAAACGCAAAGTGATTTTTCCAAGTCTTGGGCAGGGATGGGAGACAGTGGAGTTGGAAAGACCCACTGTGAATGGGGGATGGCAGGTGTGTCCTCAGACTTTCACTCCTTCTCCTTAGACCTAAGATCTAACAGATGCTTTCAGAGGTGTTTGGTGACTCATCCACTCATGTGCCAATGTATTCAAGAATGGTTTTTGAATGTTTCCCATGCTCCCAAGCTAGACTTTAGGTAACAGAAACAGTTTTACCCACACGACTTATGTGGGGACATTGACTGTAAGTAGTCTCCTTGCCTTAACTACAGGGCACCGGAGTAATACGACTAAAAATTTTTCTGTCATCACAGTTAACAAATATGCCCTATTTAGGGCCAAGATGTAGTTCATACTCTGGGAAATCTGGCCAAGCCACAGCCATTATAACCCAGGTGACCTAGAGGCCAAGGAGAGGGAGGCAGGAGACAAGAGTTTTGTGTAAAATGACTTAATGGGAATCACTATAGTATCTTCTAAAGTTGTTTATTTGAAAAATATTTATTGATTGCTGATGTACTGAACCATGAACTTGGCACAAAGGATGTGCCGAAAGATAAAACCAAGGCTCTCACTGTGTGTCTAACACAGTGCCTGGTATAAGCAGGTGCTCATTGAACAGTGGACCAAGGTCTGCTCATTGAACAGTGGACCAAGGTCTGCTCTCAGACATCAGATGGTTGTGAAAGGCCATGAGGTGTTCATGGAACGACCACGAAATCTAGGCACTGGGCTGGATATGCACAAAAGAGAAAAGAAGGTTCTTGCCCTTAAAAACCTGTGATCTTTATGCAGAGATAAGAATCACAGAAGCTTTGAGACTTTTACAAGAAGGGAGAAAACCCAGGCAGGATTAAGATGAGTGTGATGGAGTACAGAGAAGGATGTGATCTCTGGCCTTGCAAGAGCCCCACGGGCGGAGTGGGGGGAGCACGAGAAGAAGGTGACACCAAGTAAATATTTTGAAATGTTCATTTCTGCACAGGGTGACGTGGGACCTGCAGGACCTCCTGGGATACCAGGCTCCGTGGTAGGTCACCAACTAGTTTAACTGGGTTGTTGTTAGAGCTTGACTATTGACACACATGGATAGAAGACTTTCAACACTAAAAATGGGATAAAAATCTGAGAAAAGTCAAGAACCGCTGCATTACAGCATGCCATGTGAATGAATGGCTTTCATGTAGCTGAGAAAGGTTGACTGTTGTTGAGGAAATGTCAACACTTTTGCTAACGCCTGGTTTGTCTCTCAGGTGCAGAGAGAGGGCCTGAAGGGAGAGCAGGTAAGGGGCATATGAGTCCTCCTATTGTGGGGATTTAGGGTACAGCGGCAGAAGAAGGCTACAGCCATAACTATGGGGTTGTGCTCAGATGAAGCCTTTCAGAAACTGAAGTTGGCTTTCTGCTAGAAATTCAAACATCCACACCCATAGCTCTGGGTCCCTGTTGGGAACTTGGGAAGTAAACTCTGAGTCTAGAAAGGGCCACGGGTGGTGGAGGCCTGGTCATATGGGGGGATTCATAGCTAACACATGTTTGGTTTATGTTACCAGGGGGCACCAGGACCGAGAGGTTACCAGGGTCCACCTGGGCCGCCAGGAGCCCCGGTAAGTCATCCTTCCCCAGCTCAGGGTTTGCTCTGCACACCTTTAGGCCTGGAAGATAAAAGTCATGCTTGGTGCTGAGCGTTGTGTTATCTCAGACACCTTTACAACCCCTGAGTGGTTGGTGCTGTTGTGATCAGCATCTCACAAAGGAGAAACTAAGCTTTGAAGAGATGAGATGTCTGGTGGCAGACCATGTAGTTACAAAGTGTAGAACTGAAGGTGAAGCCCAGACACCCTGCCTTCAGAACCCCCAGGCCCAAAGGCCGTGATAGGGATTTCTGGGAGCTCTGTCACATGGTTTTGTTTTCTTTCAGATAAAATAGAATAAAAACATTGGACACATAAATGCCAACTGAATAACTTGCAAAGCATACCCACTTCTACCATGTTTCTGGTTGATTCTGATTTTGCAGGGGCCTGGAACACTCCAGTCTTTGGTTTCTCCCTCTGTTAAGAATTTAATGATGTATAAATAACCATTTGGGAAGAGGCCATTCAAAGGGCTCCTGTGATCATTTTGTGATGTGAATTCAGATATTAAGGATAATTAATAAGAATATGATAAAATCCACAGGGGCTCCTGTTTTAAAGTTGTTTCTTCTGGCTAAATGTGCTGTGACTTCTTTCAAGATACTATATTTTGAAGGAAATAAAATAACTCTTACTTATAAATGTCAATTAATTAGATTCATATGAAGCTATTGAGACCCCTTCTCCTTATTAGGATAAATTTATATGGTTTTGCTATGGTAAAACTGGAAGAAACTTAAGGAATGTTCAATTCCAGTATAATTAGAACAATTCTATGTCAAAAATTTTGGATCAGAAAAGCTAAGTTCTGTCTGTATAATCTCTCCAAGGCTCAGTTTCCAGAGTTGTCCACTATTATTATAACTTTTAAGAGATCTAACTGTTAGAGATTTAAACTAGATAATGCAGGAAATGCAGTATGTTCTCATGCATATGAGATGCATATGCATTTCTCTATATATGCATATACACGTGTATATTTCAGATCCATGATTGGCAAGTATTGAATGTCTATATTGTAGTGTATTTTTATGCAAATATATGCAAATTAAGTCTGCAAAAGTGAAAGTGTTATTTTTCATATTTTTTAATGAAGGTGTTGGTGCAGAAACATTGAGTAGCTTGCACAAAGCCATACAACTATTAAGCAAAAGTGATCCTGAACCCAGATATGACCGTGTAGCCGGTCCTCTTTTCACCACTGAGTGCACAGTACTCCCTCTGAGATATGTAAAAAGGGATTACCTGACTTAGTGGCTCCCACTAAGGAATAAGAAGCTAAAGATGCCTAGCCTTGATTAGTCATGAGGCAGCCTTCTTGGCCTCTTTCTAGATGAGCATATGGAGTTGGTAGTCATCACCCTTTATACAGATTTGGTATGATAAATGAGGGAGGGAGAGAAGGAAGAAACAAGTCAAACATGTGTGACTACCTACTTTATGTCAAGCAAAACATTAAAGCTGAAGATGTAGCAATGAAATAATACACAAACCAATCTCATAGTCTAATGAAGAAGATACGTAGAAAAGGAAGGAATTGCAAGTGAACGATTGCAATCTCTAGATGGCAACTGGAAAATCCCCACATGTATAATTTCTATGGTCCTTTATACAGGACATGGGGAAGGTCTTGAACCTCCCTACATTCAAACAACCGAATATTTCAACCTTGCTGTTCAACAGGGTTGTCCATGTTTCTGAAGATGTTGTCTAGGTTAGATGTGCCTGATAGAATTGGATTTAATACAATCCATGGTGTCGGCATTAAGATTCCCTTGGATATAGTTCAAAAAACAAACAGCCTAGCTAAAGGCATTGTTAAAAGGGGAACAGTAATAAGAAGTCCAAGACTATAACATTCTTAAGGCCAGGACCAACATCTCTCCCATCTCTAAATCCACAGGGTTTATCACATGTTGGGAACTGAACATGTACTTGTAGAGGAATGGCCCCACAATTGGTATTCAAGCAGGACATTAAAGTAGAACCTGACTGCAGTGTAAAGTTAGAAAGATAGGGTCACTGGAGGCCCTTGGGATTAGAAACCAGAATATCTGGTTTCATGTCCCAGTTGTTCCACCATGTAGTTTTGTGTCTTTGGCAATACTACTTAATTTCTTGGAAATCATCCTCACCCTCATCATCTTCATCATCATCTCCTAGTAAACACGCCATGATGTTAAACAGACTGATGTCTGATGCAGTGCTCTCTGAAGCCTTCTTAAGCCTAGCGCTGATGTCAATTGTCATTTCTATCTTTTTTTTTTTGAATCCTCAGCAACACTTAGCTCAGAACCTTCTGCAGAGCAGTTGCTTTCTAAATATTCATTGGATTGAATCGAATTGAGAAGCTGGCTTCAGTGACTTTTGTTGAGAATGGAAAATTTTGAGTTTGTGTTCAGCAATCCCAGAGAGAGGAAAACGTATCCCATTCTCTAAATGGAAAAACAGTGTTCAGCTTTCTGCATCCAAATGCTGGCATCTTTCATCTTTTCCTCAAGATGAAATAGTCTCTGGCAGTTTTACCAGTGGCTGAGAGAGCCACTGAATGGCCAGCTGTGCAGATCAATGCCAGGGGTTTCTTGACTCTGAAAGAAAAGTCACGGCTGCAGGGGCTTCTCTCGCCGTGTGCCCTGAGCTCCTTGTGATGAGGAGAAATTCACCCCCTTTAGTCACTGAGTTTGTCCATTTATGTATTCATTTGCATGGCATTCTTAAAAGACCTTGGAATCTAAATGCAGGTTGATCACTTATAATTATGTAAAATCTGGCAACAGTAGTGATTAGCATGATAATAATATTTATTGAAGATGGGGAAATTAAAGTGCAGACAGGGCATTTCTGGTCAAAAACTCGTGCAGAAGTAGTGATAGAATCACAGTGAAAAAGCCAAGAGTTTTAGTTTCCCACTCACATTCCATGCCTCATTTCTATGGTGTAAATCAGGGTGCTGTCAGGAGGCCCAGGTACTGTGTCACAGCTTTAGTACCCATTCTTCATGTGGTCCTCACAACTGCTTAGTAGGTGAATGTATTATCCCTGTTTCAGACATGATATGACTGAGATTGAACAATGCCAAGTGACCTGTCTGCAATTATGCAGTTAATACCAGGCAAGGTTGGGGTGGGAGGGTGGCAGGATTTGAATTAGGTCATTATGGCCTCTCCCTGTGCCTGTGTTTCTTGTTTAATTGAAATTGATCTTTCCTCGACAATTTCATTTAATTTTAGGTTATTATGTTTTGCATACAAGGAAGGGCCCCCCAAAAATCCAGAATTATTTTTTGGAGAGCGGGCCCCTTGTAGCACAGGCTTCCCCTGCTAAGTAAGTGTCCTAGGAACCCATCAGGATCAGTGTACTAGCTAGCATTATTTTGAAAGGCTGTGTTCGACTTCAGTGAATTTTTTTTTTTTGAAGATTCTTTCAACCGTTTGCCATTTCTTTATAGGTGATTTAGGAGCACACATGATCACACTGCCCTGATGTTTAGCGGTTTTTGACCAAAATAGGCATGACCCCTGTACCCCACCCTCTGTTTGTTTGTTTCCCCAGAAGAAAAAAGTCCTCAAAGGGAAACATTTTTTCAATGTGGGAGAGGTGAAACAAAAAATGGCAGAAGCACTAAAAGGCATCAAAATGAATGAGTTCAAAAACTGTTTTGAACAGTGGAAAAGCATCTTGATAGGTATATTGCATCAAACGGGGTGTACTTTGAAGGTGACTAAAGTTTAAACATGTAAGAATAAATACACAATTAAAAATAAATAAATTCTATCTTTTAGGGGTCTCCCCTCACATCATTTTTGCATAAGAATCTGTTAACCCAAGCCAGTTTTTTTGTTTGTTTTTGTTTCTTCCTTCCTGAAACAGCAAGCTAGAAGGAAAAGGGCACTGGGCTTAGAATTAAAGACACTTGAGTTCCAGACATTTCTTTTTTGTGTGATTTATGCAAACCACTAATGCAAGCTATTTGATCCTTTCTGTATTTATGTGCAAAATGTGAAAGATGTTGACTACATCTTAACTGTTAAATGTACTTAATTAGATCAGATAGTTGTACATGTTTTAAAGTGTTATAGATTTGAGAGAATGAGTTGTTATTTCCCTCCTGATGTCCCCTTTTCCCCACTGGAATGAAATGATTATTACTCTATCCAATGAGAGTGAGATGCCAAAGCATAGCCTATGTTGTTGAACTCTGAATTTACCACTGTCTTCTTTCTTTCTTTTTCCCCTTTCTCTCCCTCTTAAAGGGTCTAATAGGCCCCGAAGGCAAGGGTGGACCTCCTGGTTTGCAAGGTGTCCGAGTAAGTAAACTGTCTGTTGTTTCTGATGCTTTAGCTCACCCATACTGGTCCCTGTTATATAAGGTCATGCAGAGGCCAGGATGCCAGTTTCAGGGACTTTAAATGCATATTGAAAGTAGAATGAAGGGTGGATTCAGTTCATCAAACATGGTAGAATTCCTGTATGTGCTCTGCCTTGAGTTGGGCCCTGGAGACATGGAGATGAGTCTGTTGTCTGTCAGGAGTCATGTATAGAGAGACGTGACACCCCTGTGTGATCAGTACCCTGGAGGAGGGAAGCCCCATGCTAAAAGAACACAGAAAGGGGGCAACTGACCCAGTCTGGGGGGCAGCCAGGGCTTCTTGTAGGAGGTAATGTTTGAGCTAAATCTTAAGAAAAGAGTGAGAGAAAGGATGGGGTGAAAGGATAGAGATCTGCTTCTTATATATTCATATCATTATTGAATATTACACATCATGGCATTCCATTTAATTAATCTAACTGAGTGTTATATTCTTGTTTAAATTGTATACAACTCATGGATGCAGTTCACCAATAATCACAGCTCCTGACACAATGTTTGGAGCAGGAGGAAGGTAGAAGCTCACTTGGGTTTGATGCCTCCACAGCAAACTGGACTGAAACCCAGACTCAACTCTGTGTCCTCAGTTCCCACCAAGGTTCTTGGCACACAGTGGGGAGTCAACTTACGTTTGTTGAACTGTGACCCTTAAGCTTGTCCCATCATCTATTAGTTCACCCAGAGAACTATCCAAGGTTAACAGTCATCCAAAGATGGAATAAGCAGTTCCTGGGACTAGTGAGCTTACTGTCCTAGAGGTTTTCATTCAGAGGCCAGGTGACCACTGACAGATGGGTGGGAGTGGGGGTCTGGGGTCTGGCAGAGGCAGCCCTGGTCCCATTTATAACCTCTTCTAACCTGAAGACTCTATACTTGATGGAGTGGATGGTGCCACCTATTTTGCTGTGGATTGATTGTAGCTAAGGGACTCCCCACACCCACCACACTTCATACCCTCAGTTCTAAAATGGAGTGACCTGCCCTTATCACTCAACAGAGACTCCAACCTATCTTCATCTACCAACCAACTTCTGTCTCTGGTTTTCAAAGAACTCTGCCTCCTATAGCCATCTTGAATCCTCAAGATTCTATAAGGAACTTATTTCAAAGGCTAGGTGAGATGGGGAAAGGTTCACTGTGGAACTGCTTATATAAAGATGACTATACTTGAAGACAGCTGTGCCAGGGCCCGGATGACATGCTAAACACATACATGTATCTTCTGTGTTGAGAGCAGACTACAGGAAGGAGACCAGTTAGGAGGCTTGCAGCATGATCTGATGAGAAAGGGCCAGGGTTGGGTGGGGCGTGGGCTTCTGGGCACCCATCCTCATCCACATGGTATGCTAGGCAGTGGGAATACTGAGAAAAAGGCAAAAGTCATTCCCTAAAAGGCCAAGAAGTTCAAGCATCTAGCGGAAGAGAGTGAGCCAAGAGTTACAAGGCAGGGTGATGAGATAATTAGCAGAGGGTATAGTGGGTGCACAGAGGAGGGCTCCTCTTTTGTTCTGCTTCCTCCAATGAATTGAGGATGATGAGCAAGTGGGTCTTGGGGGACCCATGGCTCTCTGATCATCACTGGTGATTTCCTAATTCAGGCTGTGTTCTGTCCTACAGATATTGCTAGTTCAGTGCCTATACCTGGATTGAGAGGCCGGGGAGAGAATAGAAACAACTTGTAATGTTGTGGGCTTGGAAGCAGCTTCCTGTTCAGTTATTCTCTAGCTGAGTCAGGAAACCCGAGGCAGAACGACGTATTCAAAAAAATGATATCTCTCCTTCCCTCGCTGTGACCTGTCAATTCCTCCTCATCAACTTCAATTGAAACATCACTCAGAAGAGCTCCCGAGCGCCACTGCGCATGCTCAAGTTGTATAAAGGGAAGAGACATGAGGCTGACGACACGCAGGAACCCGTGCATGGAGAAGCAGACACTAAACATGGGCTGGGCAAAGGGATCCAGGCCCTTTATTTTAGAGATTAGCAGCAAGCAGACATTATAATTCCCAGCAAAGTAAATGCATCCATTTCGAACAAAGCTGGTATTTTTCCACAATGACATGGTGAAAAGAGAGAATTGGGAGCTAAGCACGCTCCACGCCATCCTGCAGGGCTGTGGAGACACCCCATCTGATGGGGAGGTAGGAAAAGACTGCATTTCTCTTCCCAAGGCTTCAATTTCCTCCTGGTTATCCGAGCTAGGCATGAAGGAGGTTGATTAGGGAGCACTGTCACCTAGCTGAAGTGAGAGATGCTGCAGTTGCATCTGAATTCTGAATGTTCTGATGGGAGATCCAGCCTGCCTCAAGGCCACTGCAGCACTTGAACCTTCCAAATCTTCTCATTTTTCCACAATAAGTGTCATGTTCTAATCAACCTCCTCAAAATAGCTGCCACTCTCATTCTCTTTTGTGCAGAAGACTTATCTGACGTTTTTCTTATTTGAGAATTTGTTTTTTGTTTATCTGTTTGTTTTCTCCACTAGCATATAAGATCGTGAGAGCAAAGACTTTTCTTATTTCTTTATCTTTGGTACTTAGAAGAGTATCTTACACCTGTAAGATATAGATGTTTTATATGTACATAACATATATAGAAACATAATATGAATAAGCATATAAAATAAGCATATAGCATTAATAAACCTCTCATACCATTAGGGCACAAGAGTGAATGCATCACACATGACTTGGGCTTTCTGGGCAGAAAACGCAGCTGTGTGGGGTGAGGAAAACAAGATCCAGAACTGGGTGTCTGGTTGCCTGGGTTCTGACTTTTGACAGGGGCTGTCTCATCTTAAAGAAGAGAGCATTGTTCCTTCTCATGCCTTTGCCTTGCTCTGTGGTGCTGAGTCCTGGCTGAAATACCTAGGTATCTTCTTTCTTCTTCTCTGGATAAAAAAGAAAAATAAAAAATATTTTTAAAAAATCAATGTTGTGAGGAATTTCTGGAACGTCTGAACTGAAAAGTCATCATGTTAGAAGGGATCCTTGAGACCCACAGTGAAAAATTTAATGGGTAGAGAGGCAAAGTGACCTTCACAAGGCCACTCATATCTTTGTCATTGCTCTTCCCACAAGCTGATGTCAATCCCCTTAGTCCCATTGGCCATTTTCTCAGCACCTGCTGGTTTCTTGTCTTTCTCTTACCAAAGATGAGAACTGAAGAAGTGAGGCTATCCAGCATATTGCCTCTTCTTACCCAAGAAGAGTGCTCCCCATACATATCACAGTGTCCATGCCTGTGTCTGTTGCTTTAACAACACACGTTTAAAATGGAATCTCTGTTTTCGGGTATAGAACTAAGAGTTATAGAAAGAAAGCAACATTGATTAAACAATAATTTCACAGCAGGCAATTCTCTGGGTGATAGTTTGCACTCATGTTTCTCTCTTAATTCTCACAAGGATCCTGTGAGGTATGGCCATTTTAATTCCATTATACTAATGAGATATCTAAGACTTAAAGGCATAAATTAAATTACTGAGTGTCAGTAAGGCTGTAGGTGGTGGGATAGGAATCAGCACTTAAGTCTGCCTGGATCAAAATTCTGTACTATCTTTGTTTTTGTATGGGGTGTGTGACATGTGCACATCAGAATTCTCAAGTGTAAGTTAGCTGTCCTTGCTGTGGATGTCTTGGATAGATTAGAACCCTTAATAACCAACCATGCCTGTCATGTATAATGCATTGGGAACATATTACCTTAATCTCTGATTTTCCCTTGGAGTTGAGGGTCTCATTATTGCTGGCAGTGATCAGGCTTTCTGATTACTAGTACATTTGAGGAAAGAAACATGGCTGACTTTTTTCAGTGGTAGCCTAGGTTGAATTTGTTCTACTTTCTCAGTTTTAAAGTCTTTTTTTCTACCTTTTCCTGCTCTACCAGATGGTAACAACATTTGAATCCTAGGCTACTGCTTGATTCATTTTATGGCATGGAGCCAGGGTTTATGTCAGGACACCCTAGGTTTTCCCTGCGCACCTGGTTTCAGCTCTAACCAGTAGAAAATAATCATGTTTGACGTTTGGAGGTTTGGAGAACAGGAACTGAGCAAAAGACCATACGGCACATATTAGAATCAGTTGCACAAGCAATCCTTTTATCTGTTAATGGCCCCTCAGATGGCTGTGTTAACTCATCCTGGCTGGGAAGGAATTGCTGTTCTGAATTTATAAGCTTCTCTTCTCTCCATGGGAAGACAGGCAACCTTGGAAATACCAGTTCCACTTAGCATCCTGGCATTCAGAATGGCTTGAAAAATCTGCCCTCATGATGAATTACAAACACTTGTCCAGGTACTATGCTGGGTAGCAATTTTAAAGAGAAGGAAAAAATGACAAGAAACAGGCCTATTGTTGGCAAAACAGCACTTCATTGCTGAAATAATGCAGAGGTTACATAACTACTATTACATCTACTACTGCTACCAGCCTCCACCACCAATACTGTTGGCACCATCATCACAATCACCATAACCAGCACTGTCAACACCACCACTGCCACTATCACCATCAACGCTACCATCACTACCACCACCATCAACATCACCATCAACAACACCATCACCACTGCTGCCACCACCACCACCATCACCATCACCATCACCATCACCATCACCATCACCATCACCACAACTTTCACCATCATGGTCACCACCAACAACACTATTATCACTAGCATCACCCCACTGTTACCTCCATTATGACCACCATCACCACCACCACCATCACTACCATCACCATGACAACAGCCTTTACCATCATTGCCACCGCCATCATTATTGTCACAGTTCCCACTACTACCACCACTACCACCATCACCATCATCACCACCATCACTACTACCATCACCACCATCATTATTATCACAATTACTAACAATACTACCACTATTACAAAACACTTTGTGGGCATCATCTCACTAAATCTCCATAACAATGCTGAGAGGTAGGGATGTTGAAACCAGATCTATTTGAGCATAATCTATCACCACTATAAGGACTCAAAGGAGCCAGAATATAGCTGTTACCATTTCTTCTTCATCAGAGTCATCATCATCTTCCTCCTCATTCTCATCATTGCCTATTACATGTGATCAAAGCTTAAATATGCTTTATAAATCACATCTTCAAACATTAAATTACTTCTTCTACTACTGTCTTCTGGGAAAATTATAATGATTTTAATCTTCTATGTGGGAAAACTAAGACTTGACAAGTTAAGTGACTTGCCCTTCCCCATCTACCTGAGATTTAGAAGTCTTTTTCTTACAGTATCATAGAGACAAAGAACACAGAATTCCTTTGATTGCACTGCATGGCCAAGTCCACAGAACCAATTACTTGGATCTTTGTACCCAGTCCTGGCAATTCTAACTTAGTAGCTCTTGGGTGGCCTCAGGTAATCTGTATCTCAATTGTTGTTTCATTTTCTTTTTTTGACTATTATTTCTCATTATTGCTGAGTCTTCATGGGAGTGGTAGCCCTGGGCAAGGATATGATTTTGACAAGAGATGTGGAGGAGGTGTTACAAATAGAGGTAGTGGCATGGGCAAAGTCTCGGAGGTCAGAAGTCTTAAGAAGGTATTTGGGACCAAGATAAGCAGTTCCTATGGGCTCTTGCTTAGGGCATGGGGGGTGAACATTGGACACCAAACTGAAAAGGCCAGTTAGAATCTCAAGGCTTGGCCATCACCAAATCAAATAGCTCTGATATTAAATCTGAGATAATGAGGGACTTCGGACTATTTTAGAAGTGGGAAGTGACTTGGACAGAGTTTCTTTCAATTTTAGGAAGGATAACCTGCTGGCACGGGTTGGCCTAGGAGGGTCTGAAGAAAAGAGACTAGGCCTGGGAGCTGAGTTGGTGATTGTGGCTGTAGCTACAGGAAGGAAGGCAAGCTTTGAGAGGCATCAGGGCAGTGTAGGTGTGAAAGGTAGGGACACGGGTACTTGGAGCTGGCCAGAAATGTAACTCTAATGCTTCTCTCTGGGTGATACCCCTTCATGGATGATCCATGACGTATTTTTTTTTGAGAAGGCTGCCTCATGACATAAATATTATCACAAATGTCTGACACTTTTCTCCCTCTCACCTTTTGCCACCGTCTTGCTTTTGATCTCCTTGTTGAAAACTGAATGCTTGTGATGTTTCTTTCTGTAGGTGCATTTCTTTGCATTTCACTCTTGTCCACCACATGCCTCCTACTTGTCTATAGTTCTGCTCTTCCAGATCAATTAATTTGACTTTCTGGGCACAGGGGCACCTTTAGAATTTGTGCCTTTTACAAATCCCTTTATCATCTTAGATGCTCCTCTCCCTGAGCATCAGTAAGGTCATTACATAAGATCTCCAGGTCAGCCAAGGAAGCGGACAGCTGCTGAGGCCTCACAACCTCCCCAAAGGGTGATGTTGTCATCCAGGAGAGAGAAAGTGACACTCCATCGCCTGACCACATCGGCATCTTAATGAGTCATTCTGCTCAATCATGGTCTGGACCTTGGCATTCCTGCTTCCCTCTGATCTTTTCCTACCAATCATTAAGAGTTTCAATCCTTAATTTCAGTCTTTCCCCTCAACATAGTTACATTACTGGCGGGGGTTCTGAATTCTGATGATTATTCACCAGGTCCTCCCACTGACCTTGAGGGAAAATGGTTTATTCATCTTGTAAATAACCAGTGACTCTCTGTGGAATAACCTGGAAGCAATCGGAGGGGGTATCTGTCTAGATAGAAAATTGGAGGTGTCTGGTTTCCATTCCCTGAGGAAGGGGAGCTGGCAATGCTTAGCTCTCTTATGATCAGCTCCCTGATGTCTGCATTAATCAGGGTAGGATCAGACGGATGCAGAGACCAAATGCCTCCAAGGCTTGGCTCTCTTCTGAAGGTATCTGTGACCACATTTTGAATTTTACCTGACAAGTATCAAGAAACTCATTCTGACCTAGACCTCATTGTACCCTCCAGCCTGATGTGTTCCACAGCTCAAAGGTGTGGATCCAGGGACTTCTATATCAGGCTGACTCACTCTCTGGAAATCAATAAATCTCCAACTTGTATCTTCCTTTCCTTTCTAATATCATTTTTCTCTAACTTTTTACTGCTATTTCCACTGCTACCATCATGGCTTGGAACCATACAAATTTCAAAGGGACAATTTATTCAGCCCACAAATATTTATTGAGTATCCATCATGGGGCAGACACTCTTCTGGGCCCACAGGGTACTACAGTAAAGAAAAACAGAGCCAAAAAAAAAAAAAAAAAGAAAAAATCAAAAACACACCCAATCACTGCTAACATGAGGTTCAGTTCAAAGTAAGGGAAGGCAGTCAAAACACAAATACAAACAACAAAGGGGCAACTAGTGGTGATAAAAATTAAGGACAAAGC
>CAUYQG010029282.1:0-12731 GCA_963574415.1 Tarsius wallacei
CAATACCTTGAAAATGGAAGAGAATCTGTCAAAACCTACTTGCACTGATAAAAAAACATTGGCAAAGTCTCAGGGTACAAAATAAACGTGCAAAAGACAGTTGCATTCCTATACAACAACAACAACCAGGCAGAGACCCAAATGAAAAGCACATTCCCACTCACAACAGTCACCAAAAAAATGAAATACCTTGGCATCTTCCTAACCAGAGAAGTGAAAGACCTTTACAATGAGAACTACAAAACACTGCTCAAAGATATACAAGAAGACACACACAAAAAAACAGAAAAATATTCCATGCTCATGGATAGGAAGAACCAACATTGTTCAGATGTCCATCCTACCAAAGGCAATCTACAGACTCAATGCAATAGCCAGTAAGTTACCAACATCATTGTTCTCAGACCTGGAAATGACAATATAGAAACTCATATGGAAATATAAACTACCACGAATAGCCAAAACAATCCTTAGCAAAAGAAACAAAGCAGGAAGTATCACACTTCCAGACTTCAAACTTTTTATAAGGCTACAGTAATCCAAACAGTCTGGTACTGGTACACGAACAGGCATATAGAACAATGGAACAGGATAGAGATTCTGGAAGCAAAGCCTCAATTTCTCAACCAACTCATCTTTAACAAAGCCTCCAACAACAACCACTGGAGAGAAGAGAACCTATTCAGTAAGTGGCGCTGGGAAAACTGGCTGATCACATGCAGAAGATTGAAATAGGACTCCTACCTATCACCATACACAAAGATTAACTATAAATGGATCAAAGACCTAAATGTAAAACTTCAAACTATAAGAATCTTAGAAAATGCAGGAGACATCCTTATGGAAATTGGCACTGGCAACCAATTCCTGATCAGAACCCTAAATGCCCTTACCCTAAGAAATAAGAGAGACAAGTGGGACCTCATCAAGCTAACGAGCTTCTGCAAAGCAAAAGAAACCATCAAGAGAGCAGGAGACAGCCCACGGAATGGGAAAAAATATTTGCCAACTGTATATCTGATAAAGGCCTAACATCTAGGATCTACAAGGAACTCCAATGTGCTGAAAGGAAAAAACTGAGCTAAAGACATGAATAGACACTTCTTCAAAGAAGATATACAGGGAGCCAACAGATACCTGAAAAAGTGCTTTGCCTTACTAATCATCAGAGAAATGCAAATTAAAACCACATTGAGATACCACCTGAACCCAGTACGAATGGCCATCATTAATAAAACAACCAACAACAGATGCTAACAAGACACTGCCGGTGGAAATGCAAACCAGTGCAACCTCTTTGATAGACAGTGTGATTTCGAAAGAACTAGAAATTGACCTTCCATAGGACCCAGCAATTCCCCTACTGAGAATATGCCTGGGGGAACTCAAGTCATTGTACAAAAAAGGTACCTGCACATGTATGTTTGTTGCAGCTCTATTCACAATAGCAAAAACATGGAACCAACCATGCTACCCATTGAAACTGGACTGACTTAAAAAAATGTGGTACATATACACAATGGAATATTATGCAGCCATAAAGAAGGACAAACAAATGGACTTCGCAGCAACTTTGATGGATTTAGAGTCGATCATACTCAGTGATCTATCACAGAAACAAAGAACAGAGTACCATTATGTTCTCATAAGTGGACCTTGGACAATTATAATACTATAAGAAATTGATTGGCAGTAGTGGGAAACTGTCAGGGTAATGAGGGTGAGATTGACAGTTGAGGGAAACTGCTAGGGGAGAGAGGGGGACACCTCATCAACAACAAGGGTACCTGCATAATCAACGTTGGTATACCTAACCCTCAATTGTATCCCACATCTTTATAATAATAATAAAAGAGTGGACTGGATACAGAAAATGTGGTACATATACATGATGGAATATTACACAGCCATAAATAAAAACAAAATTATGGACTTTGCAGCAACTTGGATGGATTTAGAGTCTGTAATACTCAATGACCTATCACAGAAACAGAGATCTGAGTACCACATGTACTCACTTATAAGCAGACCCTGAACATTTATCATAATGCTATGAGAAAGGGATTGGCAGTAGTGGGACACTACTTGGGGGAGGGGTATACAACATCAGTAAGGGTACTCGATCTCAAACAAGCAAAGTGGGGACCAAAGGGAGGCCCAAACTTTACCTGTATGATGACCATATATGTACCTAACCCTGAATTGTACCCCATATCTTAAAAATAAATATGAAATAACCTGGTATAACTATAAGATTTTTTTTGTAACTTTCATGGTAACAGCAAAACAAAAACCTATAATAAATACATAGCATGGAATCAAACATACTAATAAATAAAATAACTTAATGACGAAGACAGTAAGAAAGGAAAGAAGGGGAAAAAAGTGAAAAACAACTAAAAAACAAGTAACAGAATGGCAGTATTAGACCCTTACCTTACCTACAGAACACTCCACCCAAAGACCAAAGAATACACATTCTACTCATCACCAAATGGAACATATTCTAAGATCGACCACATACTTGGCCATAAATCAAGCATAAGCGAATTCGAAAAGACTGAAATCTTACCATGCACCTTCTCGGATCACAGCAGCTTGCCGCCACAAGCGGCTCATTGCTTTCCAGCTTTCCTAGCTGGAATTGGCACCCTGGCGCTGGACTGAGGACTGCTTAGCAAGAACAGTACCACTGGATTCTCCTCTGTCATGGGCCCAGGTGTGAAGCTTTGCAGCTGGGACAGCAGCTCCCTAGGCCCCAGCCTCACACTCTGTCCAAGATCCCAAGGGAGGAAGGCTGAGATAGTAGAAAGATAGCCAACATCAGGACTTTAGGGATCACCACTATTATGGGTGGAGGAGACAAAGTGACAAGGACTCAGAACTCGAATGACCCAGAGCCCCAGTCTTTTGACTCATAGTTCAGGACTTGTTCCAGCTGGCCTTGGCTTCCTCCATTTACAAGCAGTGCTTAACCTTAAAGGCAGCCTTAATGTATTATAGAATGCAAAGGCTATATGTGTGTGCATTTATTTATTTATTCTGTAAAAACTCTATCGTATCACTCACCTAACTGATGTCAAACTGAAGTGTAATTTGTCAACTAAGCCCTTGTTCCCCAGGTCAGTTCCCTTTCTGCCATCATATGCTCAGATTTCTCTTGTGTGTGTATGTACAGGTTTTTCTCTGCTTGATTGGTAGGCACCAAGTATGCATCTGATTAATTTGCTTTTATAGCACTTAGCATGATGAAGCAGGCAGATACATGCTAATAAGGGGCATTGGTGATCCTGCCATCTTCCTGGGAAGAGGACTAGGTGCCTTCAAACATAGCTATTTGTTATCTTGTAGGTCAATGGTAAGAGTGGGAGCCAGTAGGGAGGTGGGGAGATAAGGGGTAGAGGGAGGTGGAAAGTTCTGTCTCAGGAAAAGCCTCATTATCAACTCCTTTATAGTAGAAAAGGATTGGGAACACAATAGTTAATACTGGAATGTACTAATATATGTATCATGGAAGATTTCCGAAAGTTTCTTTCTGTTGAATCTAACTTTGTTCTGTTACAAAATACAGTATCAGAAACACCAAAGACACTTTGAAAGGCAATCAAACTGGCAAGAGCTTTTCGAAAGCAAAAACTTTGAGGCTAAATTGATTGCTTTTTTGGTAAAATAATAGTGGTTGACTGGATGGGGAGAATCCAATGTTCTGAGGATTTAGGAAATGAATTAATAGCATTCCTCCTTTACTTAATAGGTTTAATGAAATGCTGTCACAGCAAGTCAACTGCTTTTGACTGCCTGATTGAAAGTGTTTGGTAACATTTTTATGATTAAGGTGAATGGTGTAGTGAGACACTCTGTGCCATGTTTTTATAGGTGATGTTCTAAGTGTTCAGCTTGTCAGAAATTTGTTTTTCCTTCTTAGTTTTTAAAGTCAGGAAATGTTACAGTCTGAGTAACACTTGACTGCTAACCCTAAACATCAATAAATTAAGAGGCAGGGAATTGGTAGAAAGAAGTTTATCTCTGAATTTGAATCCAGGGAGCAGAACCTGGCTCTTGGTCTTTCTAAAATGGTTCTGCTCACCCCTCAGGCTTTGCAGTCCGCTTTTATGAGTTCAGAGTCATTGGTGCCTACACGTTGACTATGTGACTAGCAGAGCATTGTATAGAACTTATGTTACAGCCACATTTTATCAATAATGACATCTGTGGTCTGCATTTTCTGGCTCCGGTTACCAGAGGAATCTCACAGCTTCTTAGCAACAACACCAGGCAGGGGCATTGATCAAGCTTACCATAGATTAAAAGGAGTTAACAAGGCCTAAGGCATCATTAATTTACTACATGTTGTTATATGCAAAAGGTATGCCAATCACAAGACTTATGATTACCTTGATACTATATTATTCAAACCTATGTCTACTAAGAAAAGGGAGTAAATGGGTATTCATTTCTCCTAGTTAATTGGGCACAGTTTGCAGAGAAGTTAAGGGTTCTTTGAAGTTATTTACTGAGAGTGCATAGAAGATAAGGTGAAATGCTCTTTGTTAATTCTCAGGAATGTGGATACTTTCAAGCCTGCTCAAACACTCATCATGCCCTTCTTCAGGGGTTGTGGCCATATGGACAGACAATAGCAGGTCTCCATATCAGAAGTGCATTTGCACATTTAGTTAAGGCACATAGCAATGTTAAGGGAAGTTTGTGAGCTAGTGAGTATTGTAATAAATACCTTTGTTACAGCTGAACTGGGTTCTTATACCCGCTGCCCAGAAAAACCAAAACTGCTGCAGTCATCACAAAGGAGAAAGAGTTTAATATTGCAAGGCAGCCAGAGGAGGAGAGGGATAGAATTCTCTTAAATCCACCTCCCCAAGATTCAGACGATAAGTTTGAGGGTTACTTGGTTGATTATGTCATGGGAAAGGTGGTGTTGAGACTATCTTCCTGGGGTCCTGTGTTGGATAGAGGAGGGGGGGCGGATTCCCTATAGATTTAAGCTGCTTTTGTGTTTTAAATGACTTCTTGTATCCTCAAGAAGTTTCATTGTTTAGGAAATAATATGGTGATCAGCCTTGCCCATTCCCCCAGGGGTCAGGACATGATGGCAATTTCACATAGGTGGTTTCACCTTTAAGTTGTGATACTTTGAAATATCATATTAAAGAATTGCAAAAGGAAAGTTGGAACACCAGTGTCACAGCTATTTTATAGTCATTTGTAGATCTATTTGTGACATTGACCTTTTTACACTGGCTATCAATCATCTTTTTATATTACTCCTTGGCAGAGGTTGTCTGAACATGTTCCATTTCAGATAAAAAAAAATCCCTTGGCTCAGTGATTCTTAATCTTTCTTTCTTTCATTCTTTTTGGAGTGTCATGATCCTGAATTCTCTAGGAAGTTCATGAAAACTGTACACATTTCCCCCAGAAATAGACTGCATGAGATTTTAGGAGGTTCAAGGTATGGACAACCAGCTAAAAACCTGAACTTATTTCATCTGGAGAACTTAAATTGCCAACCATTCTCTTCTCTTTCTTCCTTCCTTGAACCCCCTCATTTTCCCTTCTAAACCAGCAACTGCACAGAGTGGGGGAGTCAGAACACAGCTGATAGAAGTAGATTAGTCCAGAGTAAAACAGGTCTCCACTGACTCTGCTTCTAGAACATTTTGTGCTAATCAAGGCAAGATGCCAAAGTTAATCCAAGTTCACTTAAGTCATGAATTCATGTAACAAATGGCACAAGACCACATACTATATGCCGGGCTCTGTGACAGGTCTGAGAATGAACGGTGTCTAAGATGTGGCCCTGCTCTCAAGGGACTCAAGTCTAGTGGATCAGCTTAGAAACAAATAGTAAAATACCAGGTATTGGCACCTTTCTGAGGTCAGATAGCATCTTGAATCCTAACCAAGTCACCTCACAGAAGCATAGTTTCTCATGAAAACAATGGCTGACAAAATTTCACAGGAAAAAACACCTAAAAAATATATGCCTTATCTACAGTGAACATCTCTGTACAGATTTCTGTATAGGTTTCTAGCACTGGAGTATTTCTGTTGAGTAACTTCCTAGAAATGGACTTGCTGGATCCAAAGGTCTGAATATTTAAAATTTTAATAGAGACTCAAATTGCCTTCCAGAAAAGATTGTGCCAATTTCCTATATCAGGAAAATTCCAGCCATTTATGACTGATGATTCTTGCTCAGTGATTAATTTTGCAAGAAATATTGATATTTCTTTAGACGGACTCCTGTGTAAGTGCTTGTCTCGTTCCTTTAGAGACTCTGGGAGAAGCCCACCATGAGAACGATCTCACACTCTGGTGTCTCTCTGAAGCATTGCTTCTGGCATCTCACTTGCCCTTCTCCTCCTTGTAGCCTGCCCCCAAATGTTCACCTCCCAGTTCCCCTCCCATTGGCCGCTCTGGGCCTGGCCTTCTTTGCTGCTGGTCCACGTCATCCCCAGCACATATCGAGGCCCCTCGGGGGAAGATCTGATGTGTCTAGCTCTAGCCCCTTGCAACAAAGAGCATTCCTGTCTTTTCCCTTGCGGGAAGGGGGAGTGGATGTAGCTAAGCATGGATAAGATTCTGGGTTGATGAGGGGCAGAGGCTAGGAAGGAAACAGAATGTTTTTCTTTTAACTGTGGGATCAAGTCTTTCCATTTTAATTTGGTTATCAACTTTTTGTTTCCTTGAAGGTGACTTTGGCTTGAAGGGAGGAGCTTTATGGCCTGGTCTTATGAGAATCACAGGCTCAAGGCCCCCACCAGCCCCCTGTCTTTGTGCCAGACATATAAAGTGCCACCACAGGTGCAAGGTTAGACAAGAATGACACCCTTGCGCCAGGTGGATGTGGTCCTAAGCCTTTTCTCCAGGTGACTCAACCTTGAGCCAGAATGCCTGGTTTGGTAAGAAGAGAGCAGCCCCCACTTACACCCTTGGCCACATACCTCGTGCAGTAAACTGTGCGACTATATGCAACAGTCCTGAAGTGGGCTCCATACCTAGGTGCTGCTCTATAGGCTTCTGTGTCAGTGGCCTGTGGTGTGCTCAGGGAGACACAAACACCATGGCCTGGGAACTGAGCAGAGGCCTCATCCTCAACATACTCATCTTCCTTCCCTTCCTCTACCTGCTGCCCCATATGCCTCTTGACAAATGATCTCTTCTGAGTCTTGGAGACCAAAATAGCCACACTGAGGAGTTTTGCTACAGCATGTCTTGTTTTAGTTAGAGTAAGTTTTGAATTCAGCTTTGGTTGATAACTTTTCATTCTGGATCCAGCTATGTTGGCACCCCAGAACCCAAGGCATCATCTCATTGGCTTACTCTTGTTGGTGACAATGCTGTATAAGTTAATACTAGCTGCTATAACAGATACTCTGAAATCCCAGCCACATGGCACAAGAGAAGTTTTTATTTCTGACTGACAAAGCAGTCCAAAATGCCTGTGTTCAATGTATGGTCTTCTGTATCCATGGCTTCTGCATCTGCAGAGTCAACCAAACATGGATTGAAAGTATTTGAAAAAAATACAAGTAAAAAAGAACACTACAGTACAACTATTTATGTAGCATTTTCCTTGTATTAGGTATTATAAGTGCTCTAGAGATGGTTTAATATATGAAGGAGGATGTGCGTAGATTACATGCGAATACTATACCACTTTATACAAGGGACCTGAGCATTGTGGATTTTGGTATCAGAGGGCTCCTGGAACCAATTCACATGGATTCCTAGGGACAACCATCATGGTTTTGGGATTCAGGCACCTTCTATCTCCCTGCTCTGCCATCTCAACCTGAGGCAGGAGGTGGAGAGAGAGGGTGGGGATGGCCTTCTTTTGGCTTGTATGACATGGGGCCTAGATGCAGGGTTTCTGGGAAATGCATCCTTGGCTGGGGAGCTGCTTATCCAAAGCATTTCACACCATGGAAGGAGAGCATCCCACTCTGGTGGGTGGTCGCCTGTCTCTGCCACAGGGCTGAGCTGGGGATGGCATCAGGGGGCCCTAGCTTCCTCTTCCTTGCCCAGCAGTGGCCCTTTTGTTCTGTGGGGGAAATCCGTATACTTTCTTGAGCAGGAGGCTTTTCCCAGGAATTATGTTGAGGACTTCAGTTGGGAATGGGAGGTGAGCAATGGTTTTCACTTACCTCTGACCCATGCTGCCTCTGTTCCTGCAGGACAGAGTGAGCATAGACCCATTCCCAATCTCCCTCTACTTTTCATTTTCTCTTTCTCCAACCTCAAAGCACAGTCCACGGGGACCATCCAGGACTCCTCCCTGATTCCTTCTCATGTTTTTTGATGATTTTGGCTAGAGGGTGAGTAGGAGAGAAGGAACTTTTCACAAAGGCAGCTTTCTCCCTTCCTGTGTTTGCAGAGGCATGGGGGTGGGAGGGCAGCACTCAGGGTTCTGAAGAGGCTCAGGGAATCCATCAAATCTGACAAAGGCCAGTGAAGCGCAGAGCTGCGGGGGTGTCCTCCTCGGTGACGCAGAGGGGCTGCCGTTGCCTTGGCAACTCACCTGCTCTGAATGCTGTGGGCGCACATGCCGATTTCAGGGCTCTCTGGTGTAGTGACAAAGAGCTAAAAATGAATCTCCCTAACTCAAAAAAAGCAGCTAATCACAAGGAAATACTATCCAATACTCATGCAGTCTGTAGGTGAAGACAGCCCAAGGGAGTGGATGATGTGAGAATAACCTGACGGGCACGTGGGGGACCAAATATTCTTTCTTCTCACACAAAACCTTTATGTTCTAGAAAAAGGGAATTGCTGGTCTGTCCTCTAAGGGCGCTCTTCCCTTGCACCTGTTTCACATTAAAAATTTCATTGAATTGTGACCCATTATCCTTGAGTCCTGCTCTTGGTTCTGGAAATATGACAGAGTGGGCACAAAATGGTGCCAGCGTGATAGAGAAGGGGAAAAGCCCCACTCAAAGCCTACAATTTCTCAGCTACCCACCTTCAACAAATATGTTCTTTTTCTTCTCACTCGTGCTGTCTTTCTGAGCAGCTGAGAAGTTTAAATGCACCGATTTGGATCATATGCAAGAAGCTCGTCACAATAGTTAGTGGATGAGGTTGAGACAGAATTGCTTTAGTGGCACTTGCACCACACTGACCCACCGGCTCTACTTCTGGCTGTGTGATTTTGACCCAATTGATTAACATCATTGAGCTTCAGTCTCTTTGTAAAATTATAACAATGTCTGCTCCATGGGGTTTTAAGGAATAAAAGATGTAATGCATGCAAAGCGCTTAGCACACTTTTGGGCACATAACAGGCGCTCAGATAACGATGGTTATTTCTCCTCTTTAGACTATTTCTTAAAGTGTTCCTAATTCAGGGCTGACATTTGCACACACTAAGCCTTTGCATGAATTAGCCTTTGCTGACAGACACACTGAACGAAGGTGCTTCCTCTTCAGCCTGATGCAGCCCTGTGTGGGCTCCCAGAGGTGTATGACTTGGCAAACAAAGTGCAGCCTTCACATCAGCGTGCAACAGTCTTGGCTCTGACCTTCTATGTCTCTAGTTACTCAGAATTTTTCATGGAAGGGAGTTTGGAAGAGTTAAGTATAATAGAAATATGTTAAAAAAGTTCAAAATAGCAGGGTATGGTGACTCACGCCTGTAATCTCAGCACTTTGGGAGGCTGAGGCAAGAGAACTGCCTGAGCCCAGGGGTTAGAGACCAGCCTGGGCAATTTGGTGAGACCTCATCTCTACAATAAATCAAAAAAAGTTAGCCAGGCATGCGCCTGGAGTTCCAGCTACTTGGAAGTTGTGGTGGAAGGATAGTCTTCAGGTTAAGGCTGCAGTGGCTGTGAGTGTGCAACTGCACTCCAGTCTGGGCAACAGAGGAGACTCCAACTTAAAAAAAATTATTTTATCTTATGTTTTTTAACTTTAAAAATTTTTTAATTTTAAAATTGTGGGGTACATTTCAGGATTAAGTATACAAATATTCACTGTGCAGGTACCCTTGTTGATGAGGTATGCCCTCCTTCCCCAGGCAGATTTCCACTACTGTCAGTCCCATCTCCCTGCCCCCCTGCCCTCTGCAGTTTCCCACTACAGTCAATCCTTTTCTTATAGTATTGCAGTAGTTGTTCAAGGTCCACTTATGAGTGAGAACATGTGAAACTCAGTTCTTTGTTTCTGTGAAAGATCACTCAGTATTATAGATTCTAATTCCATCCAGGTTGCTGCGAAGTTCATAATTTTGTTCTTCTTGATGGCTGCATAATATTCCATTGTATATGTACCACATTTTAAAAATCCAGCCCTCTTTTGATGGGCAGCACAATTGGTTCTATGTTCTTGCTATTGTGAACAATGCTGTGATAAACATATGTGTGCAGGTATATTTTTTATAAAGTGATTTGAGTTCTTCTGGGTATATTCCCAGTAGGGAGATTACAGGGTCATATGGAAGGTCGATTTTTAGAACTTTTAGGTATCACCACACTGTATTCCACAGAGGCTGTACTAGTTTGCACTGCACCAACAGTGTAGAAGAATTCCCTTTTCGCCACATCCTTTCCAGCATCTGTTATTTTTTGAGTTATTGATGATGGCCATCCTGACTGGAGTTAGGTGGTATCTCAGTGTAGTTTTAATCTGCATCTCCTTGATGACTAGTGAGGCTGAACATTTTTTCATGTATCTGTTGGCTGCTCATATGCCTTCTTTTGAGAACTGTCTATTCATATCTTTTGCCCAGTTTGTAATGGGGCTGTTTGTTTTTTTTCTTTTCAGCACGTTTGAGTTTCTTATGGATCCTAGATGTTAGGCCTTTGTCAGACGTGGAGTTGGCAAATATTTTTTCCCAGTCTGTGGGCTGTCTTCTTGCTCTCTTGATGGTTTCTTTGGCTTTGCAGAAGCTTGTCAGTTTGATGAAGTTCCACTTGTCTCTGTTATCTCTTATGGCCTGGGCACTTCGGGTTTTGATCAGGAATTGGTAGCCAGTTCCAATTTCCATAAGATTGTCTCCTGCATTTTCTAAGGTTCTTATAGTTTGAGGTTTTACGCTTAGGTCTCTGATCTATTTAGAGTTGATTTTCTATGGGGATAGGTAGGGATCCTGTTTTAATCTTCTGTATGTGGTCGGCCAGTTTTCACAGCACCATTTACTGAATAGGTTCTCGTCTCCCCAGTGGTTGGTGGTGGAGACTTTGTCAAAGATGAGTTGGTTGAGAAATTGAGGTTTTGCTTCTGGAATCTCAATTCTATTCCATTGGTCTATATGCCTGTTCTTGTACCGTTACCAGGCTGTTTTGATTAAGTTTAAAGTCTGGGAGTGTGATACCTCCTTTATTAATTTATTTCTTTATTTTTCTTTTTTTTGCTGAGGATTGTTTTGGCTATTCTTGGTCATTTATGTTTCCATATGAATTCCTGTATTGTTGTTTCTAGGTCTGAGAAGAATGTTGCTGGTAATTTGATGGATATTGCATTAAATCTGTATATTGCCTTAGGTAGAATCTTAACAATGTTGATTCTTCCAATTAATGAACATGAAATATTTTTCTACTTTTTTGTGTCATCTTTGATTTCTTTAAGCAGTGTTTTGTAGTTTTCATTGTAAAGGTTTTTCACATCTCTGGTTAGGAAGAAGCCAGGGTATTTCATTTTTTTTGTGGCTATTGTGAATGAAATCATGCTTTTTATTTGGGTTTCTGTTTGTTTATTATTGGTGTATAGAAATGCGATTGTTTTTTGCACATTTATTTGATACCCTGAGACTTTGCCAAAGTGCTTTGTCAGGACAAGGAGGTTTTTGACAGATTCTCCTCGGTTTTCAAGGTATAGAATCATGTCGTCTGCAAAGAGAGATAACTTGACTTCCTCTTTTCCTATTTGGATACCCCTGATCGCTTCTCTTCTCTGATTGCTCTAGCTAAGACTTCCAAAACTATGTTGAAGAAGAGGGGGAAGAGTGAGCATCCTTGTATTGTTCCAGTTTTCAGGGGAAATGGTTCCAATTTCTGTCTGTTTAGCAATATGCTGGCTGTGTGTTTCTCATAGATGGCTCTTACTATTTTGAGGTATGTTCCATCTATGCCTAGATGTTTGAAGGTTTTTATCAAGAAGTGGTGCTGGATTTTATCAAAAGCTTTTTCTGCATCTAATGATATAATCATGTGGTTTTTGTTTTTACGTCTGCTGATGTATTTAATTACATTTATGGTCTTACAAACATTGAACCAGCCTTCCATCCTGGGGGTGAAGCCTACCTGGTTGTGGTGGATGATTTTTGAGATGTGTTGTTGAATCTGGTTTGTTAGGATCTTGTTGAGAATTTTAGCATCTATGTTCATCAAGGATATTGGCCTGTAGTTCTCTTTCTTTGCTGGATCTTTCCCTGAATTGGGTATTAATGTGATATTAGCTTCATAGAGTGATTTGGGGAGAGTTCCCACCTTTCTCAATCGCCTGGAATACTTTCAGTAGGATTGGTATCAGCTCCTCCTTGTATGTTTTGTAGAATTCTGCTGGAAAGCCATCTGGTCCAGGGCTTTTTTTTTTTTGTAGGTAGTTTTCTTATGACATAGTCAATTTCCTGGATTGTTAAAAAAAAAAAATAAAGTACAGGTAGAGTGGCTCATGCCTGTAATCCCAGCAATTGGGAGGCTGGAGCAGGAGGAATGCTTGAGCCTAGGAATTTGAGATCAGCCTGGGCAACATACAAGACCTTGTCTCTACAA
>CAUYQG010029284.1:0-18911 GCA_963574415.1 Tarsius wallacei
CGTGGAAGCGCATGCCTGTAGTTTCAGCTACTTGGAAGGCTGAGGCGGAAGGATCGCCGGAGCCCAGCAGGTCGAGGCTGCGGTGGCCGGGAGCAGCCACTGCACTCCAGTCTGGGCAACAGAGTGAGACTCCAACTCAAAGATAAAAATAAAAATAATCAGTCCCCTTGTCTTTCTCACAGAGGTTGCTGAGGAGCTTGGGAGAGCTGCCTCCTCTTCATCCGTGGTGCCATACCTGCCCCGGTTGCCTATACTTCCTTCCAAGACTCGAACGCTGAAAAAACAGGTGGAGAACAAGGAGAACATTGAAGGGGCACAAGAGCCGATAGAAAATTCTGCTTCCAGCTCAGCACCAGGTATGGGTTCCCAGACAGGTAGAATCTAAAGAGAAACTGCCTTTTTGAAAGAGCCTTGGCCTGTGAAGCTTTTATGCCCATTTTCATGCCTGTCTCTCCTGAGGAAGGTGTATTCACATGTTGGCATGCCACTTGAGTCCTTGATTTTCCATTGCCAATAGTAGTCGTCCTGATCTAGCCATCCAGCATACAACTTTGCCTCTAGTCTCACCTCCTTAGCTCCTAGTTCCCAAATAGTTACCATCTTTATAGTTCTGGCAAAAATTTCATAGAGGCTGGTAGATGAGAATAGGTTATATAGTGATTTTTAAAGAAAGGATGAATGTTGAGTTAATAACCAGCACGTTCTTGCCCCTCATTTATAAGCCACTTGCATTTGGAACACCGATCACTGTGAAATGATAATATATTCATTAATTTCCTCTGAGTCCCACCAACAGCTGATATTTAATAAATGCTGACAAAAAAACTCTTACCGTTCAGTCTTAGTAACTTGAATGCGGTGGAGTTGCTTCTTGGTTTTCACGTATGACTGGCTGTTTCTCATCAGGGTTCATCAGAAGCACACAGGCCTCCAGTGGGTCCCCAGCACTGCCTCGAAAGCAAAGAGACAAGTCTCCCAGCAGCCTCTTGGAAGATGCCAAAGAGACATGCTTCACCAGGGATAGGAAGGGAGGCTTCTTCAGCTCCTTCATGAAAAAGAGAAATGCTCCCACACCCCCTAAACGCAGCAGCTCTTTCCGAGAGATGGAGAACCAGCCCCACAAGAAATATGAACTCATGGGTAACTTCTCATCTGTTGCTTCTCTACAGCATGCTGATGGGTTCTCTCTCACTCCTGCCCAGCAAGAGGCGAACCTGGTTCCACCCAAATGCTATGGGGGGAGCTTTGCACAGAGGAGCCTCTGCAGTGACGATGGTGGTGGGGGTGTGGGCAGTGGCTCTGCTGGGGGTGGGTGGTCTGGCATCACCGGCTTCTTTACGCCACGCTTAATCAAAAAGACACTAGGCTTGCGAGCAGGTAAGCCCACAGCCAGTGATGACACTTCCAAGCCTTTTCCAAGGTCAAACTCTACATCTTCCATGTCCTCAGGGCTTCCAGAGCAGGATAGGATGGCAATGACCCTTCCCAGGAACTGCCAGAGGTCCAAACTTCAGCTGGAAAGGACAGTGTCCACCTCTTCTCAGCCAGAAGAGAATGTGGACAGGGCCAATGACATGCTTCCAAAAAAATCAGAGGAAGCTGCTGCTGTAACCAGGGAGAGACCAAAAGCCAAACTATTGCCCAGAGGAGCCACAGCTCTTCCTCTCAGAACCCCCTCTGGGGATCCAGCCATTAGAGAGAAGGACTCTCCAGGGGTGGGAGTGGCTGGAGTGGCAGCTGCCCCCAAGGGCAAGGAGAGGAATGGTGGGGCACGACTTGGGATGGCTGGAGTCCCAGAGGATGGAGAGCAGCCAGGCTGGCCTTCTCCGGCCAAGACAGCCGCCGTCCTCCCGACCACTCACAACCACAAAGTGCCAGTCCTCATCTCCCCCACTCTGAAACACACTCCAGCTGACGTGCAGCTCATTGGCACAGACTCTCAGGGGAATAAGTTCAAGCTCTTGTCTGAGCATCAGGTCACTTCCTCTGGAGACAAGGACCGACCCCGACGGGTAAAACCAAAGTGTGCCCCACCCCCACCGCCTGTGATGAAACTACTGCAGCATCCGTCCACATGCTCAGACCCTGTAGAAGAGCCGACTGCCCCGCCTGCAGGACAGCAGGTGTCAGAAACACAGGAGGGAGGAAAAAAGGCAACTCCGGGGGCAGCTCCCGTCGGTGGGAAAGCTGGGAGGCCAGCGATGCCTCCACCTCAAGTGCCTCTGCCCACATCTTCCATCTCGCCAGCCAAAATGGCCAATGGCACAGCAGGTACTAAAGTGGCGCTGAGAAAAACCAAACAGGTGGCTGAGAAAATCTCAGCAGACAAAATCAGCAAAGAGGCCCTGCTGGAATGTGCTGATCTACTGTCCAGTGCAATCACGGAACCTGTGCCCAACAGCCAGCTGGTGGACACTGGGCACCAGTTGCTCGACTACTGCTCAGGCTACGTGGACTGCATCCCTCAGACTCGCAACAAGTTTGCCTTCCGAGAGGCCGTGAGCAAACTGGAGCTCAGCCTCCAGGAGCTCCAGGTGTCTTCGGCAGCTGCTGGTGTGCCCGGGGCAAACCCTGTCCTTAATAACTTATTGTCCTGTGTACAGGAGATCAGCGATGTGGTGCAGAGGTAGCCACGGGTCGCCGAGTTTGGGGGGGGCGGTCACACATTTCTGCGGGGAGCGGGCAAGGGACTCATTTCCTGTGTTCTTGTTTTCAAAAAACAAAAGACTATACTTGAGTGTGTTTATGTGAAGTACCTCAGATCCCTGAGTTCTCACGTTTACAGTTTCATCTCAAAATTAGCAAAAAGCCAACCACAAGTGTATGGGAGAGGTAAATAAGGTGGGGGCAAGGCAGTAGTGGACTGGGTTGGAAGTCCCACTGGAAAATCAGGGAACCTGAGTGTGTCATAAGGATCAGGGGCCCCTCCCTGCCTGGAGGCACATGAGGTGCTGTACAGGGGCTCCACCAGACGAGGGTGGGCCGCGGCACTAACTGCATCGTGCAGAAGGGGATCGACTGGCTCTGGTAGAAACTGATGGTGATTATGCTGCAGTTTACCTAAGGAATTTGGCGGAATGTAAGAAAGCTGGGCCTGTGCTGGAAGAAGTTTTGTTCAAGGCTGTTGAAGCAGGAGTGAGCCTTGCTTCCTCAGGGGCATCGCTGCTGTAGCATGAACTTCAGGTCAGGTTGCTGGAGCACAGAGCTGGGAAGTGTGGCCCGATCGTATGCTCCTGTGCTGTTTTCTGTCAGTATATTAGTTGGTACAGGAAGTAGAGGATGCTGGGAAGTTAGACATTTCGGGGAAATAGACATTTCCTAAATCTTATATTGATTAGAGATCTAGTATATTATTTCCTGATGGACCAGGATTGGCTTCCTGCTTGGTGGGGGCTCCATTGGCATGGGGGTCACCTTAGTTCTTCCTGGTCCTTTGCTCGGCAGGTGTCTTCCTATATTCCTGGCAACATCCAGGGCATTAACCAGCGTTGAATTTGAAAATAGTGGTCCCTACAGTTCTCACAGGGCAATGAAGCCTTTTCTGCCACTGTTCCCTTGTATACCGGTGTACTGGCTGAGGACTTCAGCAGCTGTGTATTTCTTGTCAACTGAAATGCCAGGGCAATGGTCTTTTCTTGAAACCCTGCAGCCAGGCCTGGGGCTTGGGTCTGAGAGGAGAAGCTGGCTTAGTCCTTGTGGCTGTTTTTCTGCACCTTCCCTCCCTTATCACTTTAAACCCAATCTAGGGAGGAGGGGAGGGAGAGGCATGGCCCCCTGTGGATCTGAAGTGAATTGCCCGAGTTATTCTCACATGCTTTCCTTCACTCAGTCATTTTGCTTGTTTGTACAGTTCTTATTGGGAATATTCCTTATTTATTTTGTCATTTCACCTGTTTTGAGAATGCATAATTGAAGGAGTAGGTCATTTTCAAGGAGCCCAGTTACATCCTGGAAACCTTTGATTTAACCCTTAAATACCCCTAAATATGTTTTGCCCTTGAAAAATAGAACTTTTCCTTCCCTACTCATAATGGAGAATAATTAGGATGGCAGGAAATGACTCTAGGGTTAGATATTATTAATGTTCTTGGTATCGGGTCTAATTCCAATCACTGCTTCATCTCTTTTTAAAGCTTTATGAATGCTTCCCTCACCCTCCCCAAGGGGAACCCAGTACATAATATTTTTATTTTATTTTCTCAAAGGAATATTAGCTAAGGAAGATAGGAATTCAACATTGAGCAGTGCATTTTCTTCCTGGCTCTGTCATCGATCACTATCAAGCCACAGCTCCATCTCTTAGTCTATTAAATGAAGGTAATAGTACATGTTCTCAAGGGTGTTTTGCAGATAAGTGTATAGCTGTCCCTTTGAGAGCCTCTCTAGAAAGCTCTTTTAGTGCACTGTTATGTTGAATGGTTTTCCACTCTCTTTGCTGAGTAGCAGATGTTAATGAAATGTAGAACTGCTGCGATGATATTAATTGGGCTAGAATACTAAAAGAGAAGCTATGTGTTGAATAGAGTTTGGCATCTTTGACTAAGGAGGGAATTGAGTTTTCATTAGAAAGGAAACCTCGATTCATATCATTGCTGCTCCAGAGGAGGACCAGGGTAGGGGAGGTTAGAAGCGAGGAGACTGTGCTGGGCCTTCCTGGCAGGTGTGGACGACCCCCACCAGTGTGCACAGCAGCAAATGGTCAGGTCCATTTCCTTGTCATGGTTGAAGAGAACTTGGATTTAAAAACCAGGGGCCCACTCCCACCTTCTTCCCTTCCACTCCCTCTCATCATACACGTCCATGAACTTGAACTCGTTTTAGCAGGAAGCCTTTTAAGGGCAGGGAGAGGAAAGCTAAAACTTTAGAATATTATGCTGCTTTTTAAGTTTATCCCTGTCATTGTGAGATACAAGTTAAGGGATTATAATTGTTTTTCAGGGGATTTTTTTTTTTTTTTTTTTAAAGCAAGGGCTCCAATTTTCCTTGAGAGTTTTGGAAATAAGCCTTGGAGAAACACTACTGAGTGTATTTAAGCTCCCTGGTATTCTCACCAAACAACAATCTTGGGGGTGGGGTGGGGGCTGTGTCTTACTCAGGGCAGCACCTAGCTCTGTCTTGCCTACAGTGGGTGCACAATACATAAATTGAATTGATTGTCGTCAACACTGTCAAGAGCAGCATTGACTATTGTAGCACATCCCACCCATGGAATGCTTGAACTATGTAACTTTAGAGGTTGAGAGCTCAGGGTTCAGGTTAAAGAGGCACTGTCAACTTACCATAAAAAAATATAATTTAGGGTTTTTCTTTTTCTACTTGAAAAGGACCAGCTTTAAAAAAAAAGCCTTGTGAAAATTAAAGTTTGAATCCAAAGCAGAGAGAACTGCTTCTAGAGACTAAAAATGTAATTTAATTTTATCTAGTCTAAAAGCAAAGCATATAGCAAGAAAGAAGACCCTAGAATAAGGTGTAGACAATTTTCTAAAGTGGTTAGACTGTATATATGTGCACACCTTTGGGCTGCCACAGCTTAATTCCTTTTGTGTATAGGTAACATGATTTCAGTTCAGATTTCCTACCTTAAAATGCAGTGTTTTGTGTTGAGTACATGTTGACTGTGCTTTACATAAAATGTTTTCTTAAATGGCTTGTGTAAAATTAAAATGTATCTATTTTCCTGCTGACTTCCATCATGATTTTCAGAGATAAAGCCTTAATAAAATTTGGCCCTAAGAAATTCATTTGGTGTTTTTCTAGATGACTTACAGTGGAAACCCTTTACCAGCAACATTTTAGGGTTTAAATTAGAAATTTTCTTATGATTCAATTGCAAGTTGGCTAGTAAAATAGTTTCCAGTTAATAAAACATGCTGACTTTGCTAAGACACAGCCCATATTTATTTAACTAAATTCATGGGGCCTTTGTTGTTTAAAGGATGCAGTATAGATAGCGGTTTAGAGTTTAGGCTCTAATGCCAATCTAGAAGCAAGCCGTTTAACCTTCCTGAGCCTCAGTTTCCCCATTGTAAAACAGGGATCATAATAGTAACTACCTCAGGGTTGTTGTAAGGATTAAATGAGATGTTTGTGAGATACTTAGCTCAAGTGCCTGGCACACAATGAGCACTCCATAAATGTTATAGTAACACCTAGTCCAGGGATGCACAACAGAGTCCCCTAAGGGTTTTTTTTTTTTAACTGATGAATTAGTACACTACAGATCAGAATTCCTAGTAGGGCAGGGTCTCAGCCAATGTGTTTTCCTAGGCTCTCTCCAGGTGTTTCAGACACTCAATCCTGTCTGAACACTATCAATACCCCAACCTTTTTCTTTATAGGGTAAGAAACTAGTGGAGAGGATGGTTAAGTTACTTGCCCATTATCTCAGAATAGTTCATGAAGTGCAGAGCCTTTGTGGTTGTGGGATCTTTCCATCATACCTGCTGCCTTGTGAGACACTGCAAGAAAAGTGGCTCAGTTAGACAATCAGCTGCAAGGTGCTGCACGCTTTCTAAAGCACATGCTTCTGGCACCTTAACCCTAAGGGGCTTGGATGCTGAGTCAAGGCAACATGAGCAAAGCAAGCACTTGGTAGAACTCAGTAATTTAAACAAGCGTGTGGGGTCATTCTTTAGGACAGACCTCAGCGACACAACAATGTGCACTTTGTAATGAAGAAATACCAACTTAAGTTTTAAAAAAAAACTAGTTCTACATTCCTTTTTCTTTAAAAAAAAAGCCTTTATTCAGTATCATTTCAATGACTATGAGATAATGTATTTGAAAGCACTTTGAGAGTATCAAATGTAATATAACTATAAGGATGTATTATTAATGTCTGTTTAGAGGTTAAAACAGTTGATTAGATGCTGATTGACCTAAAGGCTTTTACCTGTGGGGTACCTGAAAATGCAGATATATGAAGAATCACCTCTGTAATGTATCATGTTTATAAATAGGAAACTGCTGAATGCATATGGGCAGGTTCAGCAAGTGTTTTGCTGAAGTTGTAGTTCAGAGCTGAATCACTTCAGAAAACTGGGACCAACTTTTTGGTTTAATTCTGATCTTCAAAAAGTAGCCATGTGGACTCCAGAATACAGAAGCTCTTCCAGGGACCTTGGCTCTAGAAGGACGAGGCCCTCTTGAACGTTTGTTCCTCTCTCCACTACGTGCTCGGCCATTTAGTTTCCTAAATGTGGCAGGAGCAGACTCCTTACCTGTTGATGTTGACAGTGTCTTTTTTAACCTATGTCCTGCGTGATTTTGTTGGTTTTGGGGGAGGGTGGCGGGTGGGAGGGGTTGTATGGCCACAGAACCAGTGCACTTTGGGAATTACTTTTCTAGGATTTCCTGCCAATTATAAATGGCATTGACATTTGTCATCTGTCTTTATTTTTTTCCAAAAAAGAGTAGCTGAATTTAATTCACCTGTTATAAAATACCCAAGGGTGAGTTGCGTTGGTGGCCACTTCTGAATCCTGACTGTACTTGCTTCCTCCTGACCTCTCCATTCCCACGCATTTCTGCTACTGATGCTGTTATCAGGCTGCGCCCACATGGGAGTCCATATTGGGTTGACAGGGTTGGCTATATTTTGTTCCTGGTGACTTTGGGGTTTCATCACCTTAGCTGCATTAACTTGCTTCCCCTGGATTTGGGGTTCATTTTTGTGTCCCCGGTGCCTATTCTTACCCGTCCTCTTTCATAGGTGGTCTCTGAACTCGTTTCCTCTCATGTGGAGATGGACTTCAGCTGTCTGTCTCTCTCAGCTGCTGCCCAGCCAGCAGCTCGCTTCCTTGGTAAACGCCTGCTCCAGTTTGAGGGCTGTGGAAGCTGAGAGGACTAGAGAGAAGCATCTCTGAGGGGGCCTATGTCTCTTATACATGCTGACAGGCATCCTGGGGTGCCTGTATCTTCTGTGTGACAAACCGGAAAAGCTGCAGCTGGTGCCTCCTCACTACAGAGAGGCGAGGCCTCCAACTGGTTCTGAGACTTTTCCTGCTCTTTTTTTTTTGGAGTTGGAATCTCTGTCGCCCAGGCTGGAGTACAGTGGCACACTCATGGCTACTGCAGTCTCAACCTACTGGCCTCAGGCGATCGTTCTGCCTCAGCCTTCCAAGTAGCTGGAGCCACAGGCATGCACCACCATACCCAGCCAATTTTTAAATTTACTGTAGAGATGAGGTCTCACCAAGTTGCCCAGCTGGTCTCGAACTCGTGGGCTCAGGCAATCCTCTCACCTTGGCCTCCCAAAGTGCTGGGATTATAGACGTGAGCCACCGCACTCAGCCTTCTCCTGCTCTTAACGGGATGTCTGTGTCATTTGAATAGAACTCCAATTTTCCAACTACTAGACTTTTTAAAAGTCTAATGTGAGGTTTGCCCTTTTTTGGCAAGCTAGTGTCTGGAGGAACAGCTCCTGTTACCCGCTCAGTTCAGTACAGCTTCAGTATGCCTGGACTCCACTGCCTTTCCCTACACCCCTGTGACTGGGAAGCATGGGCGGGGGTGTTTCAGGGCCTTGAACAGGCTGCCTCCTGCTCCAGCACGCCCCAGGGATTCCTGTGCTCCTGCCTGTCTTGGGAAGTGCAGTATCCAGAAGAATGGGTTTCAGCTTTCCATGCTCCCACCTGAGGTGCGTGTTCTATCTCGAGTGTGTGAAGATGATGTCTTCACTTCTGACTTGGGATCCTAGATCCAAGGGCAGGAAATGAAGGAAGGCTTCCCCCTGTGTGATCAGGCAGGAAGACCCCACACCCCTCTCCACGCAGGCCTGTGGCCGGTCCTCTTGAGTCTGAGCAGGTTTGGAATGGCAGAGTCACCCCTGGAGATCTGTGCTTTCAAAGACGGATTTTATAGGTCTTGCAAAAGAAGAGCCTTGTCAGCTGGGTTGATCTTGCATGATTATGGAACTAGAACTGGTAGAAATGAGCTTCAGTCAGTGGGAATTATCCACCTGGAGTGGCTTCCCTGCGGGCGCTGACTCCATATAGCTGTGCATTCTCAGTCCTGGTTGGCGAGCCAGGGGAGGGATGCGCTCTTGGACCTTCCCTCCAAGTGCACTTACTTCTTTGCTCCCATGTGCACCTCTGATTTTGAAATTGTTTACCTCTCCAAGAAAATCATATCTTTTAACCTCCCCATTGCTGAGCAACACAGTAGCAAGCCCTGCTGCCTCAGCTAGGGCAGCAGGCAGCATGCTGAAAGGGGACAGGCCAGGCGCATCACTGTCCCCAGACCACACCATACTTGGAGTGGAATTGTGATACCTGTCCTGTGTGTGTCTGTTCTGTGAGATTCTCTGGTCACCACTGTACTTGCAACAGCAAATGTTGGGGTCCAGCCTGCCACTCCACACTACCCACAGAGCTTGAGGTCTCTGAGCATGCTACTTAACCCGAGGACACACTGAAGGCAAGCTGTCCAATGCCAGAAGGCTTTATGAAAAGCAGTGCAGGAGTTTGTGAGGACCTACTTAGATTTGCTTCTGAGTCTCAGAATAGGAGTTTCAAGTCTTGTAATTAGGCACCATAAACTTTAGTTGGAGAATGGGACTTGTGATTAATATAATTTTCACCAATATGGATTCTTAATTATCAGCAATTATAATTAAAAAAAGAACGTACAAGCATGCCAAATAAATGTATTCTTGTCTCAGAAGATACTGCAGGACCCTGCAGTACTTTAGGGCTACCATAAATCCCACATGTTGTTCTGTACAGTTCAGAAGCACCACCATCCCATGTGTGAGAGTGTACTGGGAGACAGATGCTTCTGGTAGGTGAGGGTCAAATAAACCAGCTTGCTTCCATTTTGACAGCTGTTTTTCACTGTGGACCCTGGGACTCTGTTTTGAGAGGAATTTTCTGAGATCTTGATTAGGCTGATTGTCCTTCAGGGCAGTTAGCATTCAGAACTAGAAAGGACAATGAGGTACTCATTTTATAGTTTTTAGGGCATGTGTTTGAAAATCCTCACATCTCATATCTGTACAGTGGCTACACTTTTATGTCCATAAGTGCACATATACTGTCGTCGTGCCCATTGAGAAAGAGGGAGTGAGTGAGAGGGGCCATCCCATCTTCCTGTGGTGACCAGAAGCAGTGGCGTGGTCAGTGTGAGCAGGCTGCGCTATGAACGCATGCCCAGACCCTGTCCCCCTCAGAGGCCCTGCCTTTCCCCTCTCTGCAGTCTGATTCCCTAATGACTGTCACTGGAGAAACCCTAACTCACTTGGGAAAAATAAGTTTAAACATTTCATGGTGGTTGATGGAACTTTGTCCTAAAACGTGCTGATTCCGATTCTTTAAAACTCGCTTAACGTTTATACCAAAGGTCACGCTCTGCAGGTGTGTGTGGTGCACAGAGGGCGAGGTCTGGAGCACCGAGCGTAGTGTGCATTGCTGAGGGGACATAGTGAGACAAAGTGAAACAATATGGGATTTCACTGAAAACACATCAGTCGTGGGTGACACTACCAGTGTTGTCAGGTATTTGTTCTTAATTGTTGTAATATATTTTCAGTTGTTTTTCTAATTTAATTCTCTCACTCTGTTGTCTGACTGTGAACTGCTAACAGTGTTAAACTTGATGTAAATAAATGAGGTCCTTGAAAGGGACTGCTCTCTGCCTGTCTCACAAGGTTTGCCAAGTGGTGTTGTTTTCAATAAAGGTTGCAATATTTTATTGGCAAAATAGGCTTGAGATTGGAGTGTTTCTCCCATGATTCTCAGGGAATCCAAGCAGAATTTCTGCGTAAAAATCGATGTCTTTAAGGTAAAGAAGCATCCCTCTGGCACATTCTTTAGTGTTCTCTGTGCAGGTGAATACTCATCCTCTGATGGATTACATTTTTGGAAATGGACAACAGGCATTATTTGGAACCCAAACTGATGTGCAGAAGGTGAGTAATGTATGTGTGTCCCCAACAGGAGGGGACTGTATAGTGAAACTTAATTCTGTCAAAATTCCTTCTGAGGACACCTCCAAATGAGTTCTAAAACTGTTTTGAACCAAAGTGGCCTTGGTAAAGTATAGACCTTCACAAGGAAACATCCTGTTCTTGTTTGACTTGGTCTTCAATTTTTTTAAATGAGTTATTGCTTTTAGAAGCAACCCTAATTAGATACTAGTGGAATATACACATACGTTAGGCCCAGTTAGAATGGCTGTTTCAAATCAGTTTACACACTGCCTCACACTCCACCTACAGCCCTTTTCTCCCTCCCGTTTTTGGTTTAGAAAGTTTTGTTTTTAGACTCTTCCCAGAAGGACCTCCCACTGAGAGGTGTTACAGTCCCCAACTTACAGTGTTTTCACTTTATGATGGCATGAAAGCAAAATACATTCAGCAGAAACTGAACTTTGAGTACTCAAACAGGCATTGTTTCAGTACAGTTCAGAAAAGGACAAGAGAAATTCAAAACTTGATTATAATACGGGTGTTGTGTTTAGCTGTTTAGCCCAGCTGTAGACTAAGGTAAGTGTTCCTAGTACACTGAAGGTAGGCGAGGCTAAGCTGTGGCATCAGTAGGTTAGGTGTGTTCGGGGCATTTTCGACTTAGGGTATTTTCAGCTTCTGATGGGTAGGATGTAACCCCATCATAAATCCTAGAGTGTCTGTGCTTTTAGCATTTTCCACACCTGAGATGCACTTGCTGAGGTCAGTTGAGAAACAATGAAGTCGTTAATCTGTAGCAGCTGGAGCCAGACTGCCTGGGGCCAAACCCCCACCCCTCCACTGACTAGTTTTGTGACTTTGAGCAAGAAATTTAACTGCAGTTTTATTGTTTATATTTTTCTTATTCTCAAACACCTCATGATATTGTGATATAAGAAATATATATTTGGTTTCTCATGTTCCTGACAGAGCTTCTAAAACTTTCAGAGCTTCCTGAGGGACGGGTGAAAGGAGCATCTGTTGATATTCACAATCCCCTGCCAACGCAAGTCTGGGCTAAATAGGGGACTCTTGGAGGATGAGGGGCTGGTTGCCCCAGGAAGCAACCAGGTGATTAGAGGGTTGGAACTTCCCACCCCGCTCCTGACTGGAGAGAGGGAGAGGCTAGAGGTGGACTTCCAGTGATTTACTCAATTGTGCATGTGTAATTAAACCTCCATGAAAACCCTGAGGGAGGGACTTCTGACGCTAGGAGAGTGGCACTCTTTGCATCTCTTCCATTTGGCTGTATCCTTTAGAGGAGGCCTGTAATGAAGTGTTTCCCTGGCTTCTGTGCAGACTATAGAACCTGAGGAAGAGCCTCTGACGTAGCCAAGCCGGACAGAAGTGTGGGCAACCTGGTGACTCACTACTCCAGCATCTGAGGTGGGGGGCAGTCTTGTGGGACTGGGCCCTTAGACTGTGGGGTCTGCAGTATTTCCAGGTAATATCTGACTTGAACTGGAAGGCACCCAGTTGGTGTCTGCAAAAAACTGGAGAATTGCTTCATGTGTGTAGAGAAAATCTTTTTTTGTTTGGGTTCTTTTTTCCCCTCACATTTGAAGCTGTTTCCTGAGTACTTTATAAATATGAACTCATTTGATCCTCCTGACATCTCTATGAGGTAGACATGAAGATGGTCTGGCTCCCAAGACTGTGTTCAGAACCACCATGCTCTGCTGCTTGACTTGGTTGCCAAGGTGGGAAGTTCAGATCCTAGACACCAAACATGGCTGGCTAGTGTTGAAAAGAATGTCGGACACTCTCTGAGACTTAAAGGGAACATTCCCTTTTTCTGTTTTGTTTTTAGTTGAGCTCTCTCTCTGTTACCCAGGCTGGAGTGCAGAGGCACAACCATGGCTCACCGCAGCCTTGACCTCCTGGGCTCAGACGATCCTTCCACCTCAGCCTCCTGCGTAGTTGGGACTACAGGTGTGTGCCACCACGCCCAGCTATTTTTTCTTTTGTAGAGACGAGGTCTCGCTAAGTTGCCCAGGCTGGTCTTGAACTCCTGGGCTCAAGCAGTCCTCCTGCCTCAGCCTCCCAAATTGCTGGGATTATAGGCATGAGCCACTGTGCACATCATGAGCACCATGCTCAGAGGCACTGTGATGTGCCTTCCTCTAAGATGCCTGCTCTTTTCACAGCTGTGAAAAGGAAGTGTTTTCATGTGCAGCCTCCAGGCTCTTTAGCAGGGTGTGGCGTGGCTGGCTCAGCTGCAATCCCAGAGCCAGCTGTAGTGAACTGACAGGCTGCCACACACCTATCAGCGTGGGGCTGGTACTGCCTGTTTGCTGGTCCCTGGCAGGAATACCTGGCCTCTGAATTCTTGCTAAGTGAGCACAATTACTGGGGCTCCACAAGAAAGTAGGCCAAGGATTTTAGAAAAATACAAAATTTTAATCTTTACAAATAACATAGTCATATCAAGCCCCTTAATTCTTAAAAAAAAAAAAAAAGATTTTTTTTCCATCTGTAGAGTAGAATAAACCCTAGCCTACACTGACCTGATTTTAAAAATATCTCTTTGTGCACTTTTCCCTCCACCTGAGCACAGCTCCCTGCTGACATCACAACAGAAGCTGCGGCATTCCTCTGCAAGTGACCCCTCAGAAGGCAGCCCACCTGGTCCGCAGGCCTGGGTGGACCCAGATCACAGAACTGCATTCTTCCCTCTGAAGCTGCAAGTCCCGGCCCCTGTGAAGAAGACCTGGGATGCTCAGAAGACCACCCACAGCATCATAAGCCCTGGGATTTGCTGACCTCCCGCATGACTTCCCCAACTACCTGGCTCACGTTTTGGAACGTGGTCTTTAAGACACCAAGTGATCTTAAGAAGTGGCTCTTGTGTAATGCCTTCCCCTCACAGCCAGTTGTATGGTGGCAATGGGATGCCAGTCTGGCCCTCTCACCCCTCAGGGTCCCAGGTAGCACTCTTATAGTCCCAGGGTCCTGTACGTGGAAGAAATGCAGCTTCCGTGAGTCTTTAAGGCAGGAAGTAGTTGATTCTCTGGGAAACAGACTTGCAGCCCTGGGAGGAGAAGAGCTGCTCCTCCCTGGGGACGTACACCATCATCCTGGCGATTTCATCCAGCGCCGCCTCTGTGTGCAGGAGCCCCTGGCTCAGGAAAGCATCGCGCGCACACAGCCTCACGTGACGGTATTCCAGTGGCAGGAAGGGGACAAACAAGTCAATCAGGTTTTTCTTCACAAGCTGGCTGTGGCCAAAGCCACTGTCTGAAATCAAGACCAAAGTTACATCGAGTCTGACCTGGGGCTGAACCCAGCTGGGTGAAGGGGTCCCCACACCTAAAGCCTAGGTGAGGCTTGACCCCACAGGCAGCTCCAGGAGGGCTGTGCAGCATGAGAATTGCAACAGCTCATTTAGAGAGGGGCCTGGGTAGCCATAGATGGTAGCTGAGGTGGGGCATGGGGAGAGGGGCCCTACTGCCTAGTGGGTGGCTTTGTCTGAGAGCAGAAACAGAAGGCGGAGCAAATCCTAACTCTGCTGGAGACTGAGCCATGGAGGTTCTCACAGTGAGACGACTCCTCAGAGGCCACAGGCTTCAGAGAACCCTGCCTGTGCTTCCAGGGCCAGTCAAACCAGGCTCAAAGCATTTTCAGAAAAGGAGTTGGGGCTTTCTTGGCACTTCTCTTGTGCCCACCCCAAGGCTGAATTTATGATTACGGCGTGTCCTGTGTGGTTCCAAGAGCCCTGTCTGCATCATAACACATATTCTTCCTACATACACATGCGTCCCCTGACTGGCTCTCACCAGAGACTCACTTCCTGCATGGCTGGGAGTCAGTGACTCACCTGTGGTCTTCACAAGCTCCACCTGGAGGTGAGGCTCCAGCTGTTCCATCGTAATTTCTTCCCGGGACCATCCAGCCTTAAGCAGCTTCAGGACCACCTCGTTGATGATATTGCCCCCGAGGTTACTGAAAGAGGCAAGAGCTTGAGCAGATTTTGTTCTGTTTAGCTTCTAAGTGGGCTCCCTGACCACTCCACATCTGGAGGAGTGGTGGCAGAGGGACTTGGGCCTCCTCCCAGGAGATCCTGTCCACTACTCGAGAGGTGTCCAGGGTAGACGTCCAGCTTTGCCTCCCATCCGCCCTCTCTTGCTCCCTTTTGACACTGAGACCGTGCTGGGTGCGGGGAGCTCAAACGGTAACACGGGGTGCTTTCGCTTGACTGTGTGATCAGAGGGGCAGTCGTGTATGCGATTCCAGAACACTGGCACGTGCTAACAGGGGGAAGCTACAGCTGCAGAGGGAGGATGAGGCTTGAGCAGCCTGGATGCACCAGGGGGGTTGTGGGTTCCTGGAACTTGGAGGAGCTGGCAGAGCACAGGGTGACAGGCAGGCCAGGGTGAGGGTGGGGCAGCCTTTGGGTATACGTGGATTTTAGTGTATGGGCACCAAGGAGAACCGCTTCAGCTTGGTGATGAGGGGCTGCTGGGACAACCTGATGGGCTTTATGCCCTAAGAAGGTCACTCCAGGGCCACGGAAGCTAAACTATAAAGAGGCACAGGATGGTTGCAGAAAGCCCAACACAGCCATGCTGGTGGCAGTGAGGCAGTGGAGAGGGGAGGAGGAGGAAGGTTGGCGAGTGAGTGCGGCACCAAGACAGGACCCTGCGATTGTCGGTGTATGCCCTGGGCCATCGCTGCCCCCAGCAGGTGGAGTACAGGGCAGGGAGGGGGCAAAAGGCTGGTTCTGAGTGGCTCTGCTCACCTGTGCTCTCTTTAGGGGCTGTGGGTCCATCAGTCACGGGAAGTGTGGATCTGATGCTGAGAGAGGCTTGGACTGGTGATGTGAGGAAGCAATGGGGTATGGGAGAGGACTCATATAGAAGCCCCGGCAGGGCAGCTGGAATGGAAGTGGAGGACTGCAGTCAGAGTGTGGTCTCTGCCCTCCCCAGCTGGGTCTCCTTCCACCTGGGCCAGCTCTACCCCATGTCCTGCTCTTTTCCCCCCTTTCCTCTGGTCCAAAAGAAGGGAGGGAGGCAGGCAATGGATGGCGAGGCAGACAGCAAATTAAGGAGGGGACGCAGTATCTTCACTGCTATCCTCACTGAGCTCTGAAGTCCCATGACACCTGCCGGGGTACCAAGTCATTTCTTTGCTCTTTTAGCAAGTTCTCTCCCTGCCTGCCACCTCTGCTGGGTAGAGGCTGGGGCACATCCTTCCCTAACAAGCAGAAGGGTGGGAACTGCCGAGTTGTCTGGCCTACCCCATGCCTCTTTACTGCAGGAGACAGGGCCAGTGTGCCTCCCACAGCCAAGATGTACCCGCCCTGAGCCCTAGCTCCCAGTTAGAAAGGCCCTCACAGGAACAAGGGCCAGCCGTCGCCTCTTGCTCAAGGTCACCCTGATGCTGTGCAGAGAGAAGCTGCTTTACAGTACTTCTGCTTCCTGAGCCCTGTCCCATAGGAGGTTGCCAGGCAGGTCATCTGCGCACACAGGAGCAGCCACAAGCACCAGCCAAGGCAAAGCCCCACTGCCCAGGGACCATCCTGCCTTCCCCGCAGGTGGCTCTGTCAACACTGGCAGGGGCAGGCGTCCAGGGTGTGGGAGACGGTGGCGCTCACTCACCAGCTCCACGGCACAGACTCCAGTGCCTTCCCTATTTCCACCCAGGAAGCCACCTGACTCTGTCTTGAGAGCAGGCAGCTTAGCCTATTTACTGTGGTAGCCCCAGTGCCTAGCACTGTGCTCAAGCACATGGAGATGCCCAGTATTTACTAAGTGTGAGGAATCCCTGCACACTTCCACACTAGCTCAGCCTCCCTTCTGAATGCCTCATGTCTCATCCCACAAGCCAACGTCCCTTTCCTTCCACACCCGCCACAGGCTTCAGCTCACCCAGGACCTCTCCCCTTGCAGGTGGGTCCTCAGGAGCCCACCAGCCCCCCTCATCCTCGGCTCCTCGGGGATCCTCTGGCTGCAGAGGGAGAATGAGGCTTGAGCGGCCTGGATGCATCAAGGGGCTTGTGGGGTCCCAGGGCTTGGAGGAGCTAGTGGAGCAGAGGGTGAGAGGCATTCCCTCCTGCATCCTCCCAGGCCACTTGCAGACCTGGTCACTGTGAGGGCTGAAGGAGTGGGAGGACACCTTTTTTTTTTTTGAGTCGTAGTCTCGCTCTGTCACCCAGGCTTGAGTGCAGTGGTACACTCACGGCCACCCCAGCATCGACTTGCTGGGCTCTGGCGATCTTTCTGCCTCAGCCTTCCAAGTAGCTGGAACTACAGCTACATGCTACCACACCCGGGTAACTTTTTATTTATTGTAGACATGAGGTCTCGCCAAGTTGCCTGGACTGGTGTCGAACCCTCAGGCTCTGTCAATACACTGGGCTCGGCCTCCCAAAGTGCTAGGATTACAGGCTGAGCCTGGCCTTTTTGTTTTTTTTTTTGGAGTTGGAGTCTCACTCTGATGCCCAGGCTGGAGTGCAGTGGCATGCTCATGGGAATCCCTGGGCTCAGGCAATCCTTCTGCCTCAGTCTTACAAGTAGCCGGAACCATAGGTGTACGCCACCATGCCCGGCTAATTTTTTGATTTATTGTTGAGATGAGGTCTTGCCAAGTTGCCCAGGGTGGTCTCAAACCTGTGGGCTCAGGCAGTCCTCTCACCTCAACCTCCCAAAGTGCTGGGATTATAGGCGTGAGCCACTGCATCCGGCCAGGGCACCTCTCTGGACCAGCCCCAGCCCCCAAAAGAAGGGGACAAAGGCCCCTTGGAAACTGGTTGTTACCGATCATGGTCCTGGTAATAAACTCCACCACTGAGTCTTTCCTTAAGTGCCAACAGACGAGATCGCTGTCTCTTGGGCCTTAGTTTCCTGGTTTACAAACCTAGAGGACTGGACCAGTCTAAGGCACCCTCCCATCCGTCAATGGGCAGCCAACAAATACGGCACTCTGTGGCATGGGCCTGTGATTCCGGGAGTAATTTCTATTCATACAGTTCTTGCAGTTTTCCAAAGCCCTTTGTTTCTGTCCTTTTATTGGCGCCAGCACAAAGAAAACAGGCATTAACTGATTTCACTTTACAGCTTCAAGGGCAGTGGCTCCGACAAGTTCCATGCTCCTGTCCTGCCACGGGACCCGTTCCCCGAGCCTTCTGTCCTTGTAGGCACGGCGAAGGGAGTCAGTGTTACTGTCCTGGTGACCAGCCATGGGACCCGCAATTCCTCCAGCCCCGATGAGGGACAGGCCCTGAGCAAGCACCACACACTAGACTCCCTGCTCCCACCGCTACCTCCTCTCTTTCCTGCCATCACACGCCACCAGGGGGCAGGCCAGCAAAGCCACTGGCAACTGGCTTCAAGCAGGTTTAGGTGACTTTCTCCCAGGAAGGGCTGAACTCTGCTCTCACCCTGGTGTGTGCAGTTTGAATCGTGCTTTTCTTTGAAACATAAGAATCCTCACTTCTAATAGGGATAAACTGAAGCTGCCTGTAGAAATCAAGTTGAGGCCAGGCTCGGTAGCTCAGCCAGTAATCCCACACCTTGGGAGGCTGAGGTGAGTGGATTGCCTGAGCCTGCGGGTTCGAGACCCGCCTGGGCAACTTGGTGAGACCTCATCTCTACAATAATCAAAAATGAGCTGGGCGTGGTAGCGTGCGCCTGTAGTTCCAGCTACTTGGAAGGCTGTGGGGGAAGGATCGCCAGAGCCCAGCAGGTCGGGGCTGCGGTGGCCAGGAGCGGCCACTGCACTCCAGTCTGGGCGAGGGATTGATACTCCAACTCAAAAAAAAAAAAAAATTAAGTTGAGACTGAAACATCTAATGTGTGGTCTGGGGGTAGCGGCACCAACTTCAGGTCCTGGGTGGTGGGGGTGGGGCCGGGAGCTCTAAGTGGCCCTCCATGTCCTGTATGTGTCCTCCCTGGAGCCCAAGAAGTCGAGCCTAACAGGGCAGATTTCCCCCAGGTCCTGCCTCCCCTGGGGCAGACCAGTTGTCCCTGGC
>CAUYQG010029293.1:0-12005 GCA_963574415.1 Tarsius wallacei
TGGACTGCCTGAGACCGTGGGTTCGAGACCCGCCTGGGCAACTTGGCGAGACCTCATCTCTACAATAAATCAAAAAATTAGCCGGGCATGGTAGCGCGTGCCTGTAGTTCCAGCTACTTGGAAGGCTGAGGCGGAAGGATCACTGGAGCCCAGCAGGACAAGGCTGCAGTGGCCGGGAGCAGCCACTGCACTCCAGTCTGGGCGGCAGAGTGAGACTCCAACTCAAAAAAAAAAAAAAAATAGGTTTTTGAATGTGCCATGTAAGTTTTGCTGATTCTTGACCTGTTATAATTTTCAAAGACTTGGTTATCATTTCACCAGAACTAAAGTTTGAGAAATTGTTTCTATGATCTGAAGTTTTTTGTTTATTTGCCTTATTTTTCCTATATACCAAAGGAATTTTATTTCTTCATTAGTCGGTGGGGTTAATAGCTTCCAAGGATCTTATACGTTGGGCAAGAAAGTTCTGGTTCTCTGCTTCTTTGGTGATTTCTCTTTTGGGAAACATCTTTTCCTGTGTTAGGATAAATGATATAAATCAGAGATCAGAAAGTAGATGCCAATGTTCGTGGTAATTTCTAGAAATGGTAGAAAAATAAAGCCTACTCAGATTCTCATTTGTTTCTTTCGGACTAGAAATGTGTTTTCTAAAGTGAAGCTTTTTATTTTTCTTCCCATTATTACTTTTGAGGCCTTGTCCACTGGATAAAATATTAATCAGCCAAAGGTAAATCATGACTGTAACAAAAAAAATGAAGATTCTTAATCATTCACTTGACATTTATTTTTTGCTTACTATATGCTGGGTGCTATAATACTCATAGTTTTGAGAGAAGGGCATATTTGGCATGAAGATAAGTTTTCAGGGAATATAAAGATTAAGTGTTAATTTACAGGAAGTTCTATGATATATAAGGGGACAATGAACTCAGATTTGCAATTCAGAAAACTTGCAATTTAGAAATAATGTCTTTATTGAGATCTGAAGGATGAGCTACAAATGAAGATTGGAGAGGAAAAGTTTTCAAGATGGAAAGAATAATATGTGCTAAGGCAATGCATTTGTGCAACTGACTTTATGGCTGAAGCATATATTTTAAGAAGGAGCAGAATTACAAAGAATCTAGGAAGGCAAGGCAGGTCCAGATCATGCAAAATCATGCCTCATGTTAATTTTGAACTTTGCCTTATGAGCAAGGTATGGAGGGTCACTGAAGTGTTGTATGAAGGCATTTAACTCTGGCTGCAGTAAACTGAGGTTGTAGGAGTTGAGATGTCCAAGTGGTTATCTAGTAGAGAGTTAGTAGTCTCTTGAGGCAGACATAGTTAACAGCACATAGTTTAGAAGTAGTAAGACAAATTTTATTAGGTGGATCTAATTTAAATAACTAGGAAAATGGTAAGTGTTCAGACATCTTTCTTGTTGGTACACTACTTTTACCCAACCAGCCAGGCATATCATAACTGACTACCTTCTGGGGTTGGAATGTAGAACTATCAGTGCAGTAAATCACAGAAACAATAGGGAATTACCCAAAACACAAAGACATAATGTTACAAGAAAAGTCCAAATCTAGTTAGACAATAAATTTCATTATTTAGAAGGTCCTGGTGACCTTAAAATGTTGAGCAATGGTAATCAAAACTCATGATCAGATACCTGCAGTCTTCCACTCTGTTCATGGAATTGTTTGCTTAATCATCACTGTAAACCTGTAAAGCTTCTTGTTAAAGGTAAGCAGGTATCCTTTTAAGGTATCTATGCTCTTTCTTGAACAAGTCTTCCTCTTTAATAAACTTTCCTTGAACCTATACTTTAGACTTTGTCTAAAATTCTTTTCTGCAGCAGTCAAGAACCTACAGAACAACTATACAACATGCTACCTACTAATTAGCAAGTACATAGTGAACACATATTACTGGTAGTGGTTTTGTTCAGGGTCTTATAGAGAAATAATTTGTGACAGTCCCTGCCCTCATGAGAATCTATTTGCTATCTTACTGTAGTTTCTCTAAATAGCTCAATACCTCGATGGCAGAGGAGGGACTGCAATACTCTTAGAGTAGGCAAACCAAATATTGCACTGGACAAAGTCAAAAAGTTATAAGATACTTTATTCAAGACTAATCCAATAGAGGGAAGAAATCAGAACTCAGTCTGAATGGAATTTAGTTTAAACAGGAGGTTGGAGAGTTTTAAAGAGCTGGTGTGAGGTCTAATCTTAGATCCTCTTTGTTAACTAATTGGCCTTACCCAAAGGAAAATTAAACTTTCTCCTATCTTCATGGCAGCAGATATTTTTATAATTTAGAGCAAGGCACCCACATAAGTTAGGCTCTTATTCTCACACAAATATTTGGAGATGGAAGTATTATTTTCATTGCTGATTACAGTCCAAAGTATGGTTCCCAGATCTCTGAGAAAAACATTCCTGTGTTATGAAACTGGCAAGAGACTAGAAGAAGATTTATATCTCAAAGGGGCAGATAAAGAATTTGCAATTACAAATTTCCTAAAGTAAATATTATAAAGAAAGGGAAGTCAGGAGTAGGGAACAAGGAAAGCAGGTAGAGATGGGTCTAAAATCTGGCCAAACTCAGGAGAACCTTCAGGTTGACTTGGTCATAGCAGTCAGAAGCAACTTGCTATATGCACATTTTTTTCCAAAATGCAATTTTATTTTAAAAACACATTCTAAATGTATTATATTGCAAAATATATGTGTTTATAAAATGTAAAAATAGTGCTTGCCTTGGTTTGGATTCCACCGAGTGGAGTCTGAGACAAAGACTTTACTTAAGGTAGTTTATTTAGGAATGAAAAGTCCACAAAGTGCCAGTCAATTTGTTTCCTGGTGAAGGCTCATATGTCTCTTTCTTGTCTCACATGTGACAGAAAGGGAGGAGGACAGAAAAAGAGAGAGCATCTTTCAGGTGTCTTCTTGTATAAAGGCATAAATCTTATCATAAACGTGTCACTCTCATGAACTAATTACCTGTCAAAGGCCCTAATTCCATATACCATTTTACAGGAGATTAGAGCTTCAACATATGAATTTTGGCAGATCAAAATGTTTAGTCCATAGCAAACCCCAGCCTTTCTTTGCTGCCCTACTAGTATGTACTGCCAAAAGTGACCAGGTAGAGTTGTCACATTGGGCTCACTAGAATTTTCATGGTGACTCTTGGTGGAAAATTTCCTTGCTGGAAACAAGGACTTTTAATCCAGCAAAGCTTAACATTATGAGACTAGAAAGTATAAATTTTGCAACTGACTGTTGGGAATAATGAAAAGAGAGGCTAATATTATTTTACTTCCAACTTTTGGTGTTTAGTCAGTTGTATTCTAGCTATTGGTCCTGCCATTGTATTAGTGTTTAAACAGAATCCTTGAGGACAAGGTGTCATCAATAAGTTGGTACCTTAGGTGAGCCTTTTATTAGTTACTAAAATTTTGTTAGGACATCTGCTTCGAAGCAGTAAGGCATATGGTAGGAAGAGGAAATACTTTGATCAGGACTCCATTGCCATATCTCATTTGTTTTAAAATGAATCTCTTGGCTTAATGCAATATTATATAGAATCCGTGTCACTGTCAGATTAATCTTAATAATTTTGTAAATCCTTAGATACTAAAGCTGACAGAGTATAGGAATGAGGAAGGCTAAACCTATATTGAAATGGTCATTTTTAGTAAGAACCACTGCTTCTTTGGGTTAAAAGAGTCCAGTGGAGGCAATTTGCCACCAAGTGGCTGTCTGATCTTTTTTAGAGATAGTTCCATATTGAACACTCAGATTCTGTCATTGCTGTTGACTGGTTGGGAACTTAGCAGCAGCAGTGGTCAAATCAGCTTTGATGAGTGAGAGCCCATACAGTGCCATCGTCCCTGCCACCAGTACTGTTCCTTTCTTTCATAACCTCATTGCACAAACCGTGGAGTGGCTTAGGGCAGAAGCTAGCTGACATCGACTAGATGAGGTATTCTGTCTACAGCGTTCTTTATTGCCTCAAGCACAGTTGAAACTCTGCTTAGCGCCAAAGTAAGATTCAAAGATCTGTACGCTTTTTGCTATTTCTTTAGATTCATTCACGTGTCCCTTCTCTAGATCTCTTTTTATTCTATCTTCTAGAGTTGCTTGTTTTGGGCTCCTGACCCAGTGAGGGGGTAGCAAATAGAAAAGCTTCTACAGCCAAAGTGAAGAGTTCATTATAAAATATATTAAAAAGAGCATGCTATAGGGAGGAAGAAAAAATTATTTTTGCTGAGAAAGTCAAGATAACTTCACGAAATAAGAATGAGTTGACTTGGGCATTGAAGGCTAAAAAACCAAAATTATTATTATACAAGAATTAGGATACTTAAGATGAGTACTCCAAGCAAAGATTGTATCTGAATGGAATCAGTGAATACCAAGTATTTCTATATGGACCGGATTCCAGATGAGTAAATTCCTTTACAGAATGAGTGGTGTAGAAAATATTTTCATGATTTGAAAACAAAGTTCCTTTGTGAGTTTTCTTAATTCCTATTGAAGTTACCTTGAGATCCACAGTGGGACTATCATCTATTGAAAATAAAAGGCCCAACTATGGGTTTCACGTGGCACTGATGCCAAAATCAGAGGTCTGTGTGTCACAGGCATTAGAGAGTGTTCACATTTTGAGTTGCATAATCTTAGAAGGAAAGAATAAACCATGGTTAATGTGAAGGTCTTGCCAAGGAGAACACAGAAATGAAACAAAGAAATAAGGCAAAACTGTGATTTTCTCTAATTATTCATTCTTGAAACTTGAGAATTTTCTCAAAGCAAAACAGAACTGCTCTTTTTAATTTATTTTTTCTCAAGGACTGGGCTGAGGTTTCAACTTTAAAGTGCAGGTGAACTTTCAAGTTATAGCACGGCAGGTCTCCCTGTTACCAACAACAAAATTTCTTTCATCAGCGCTCCATGTTCAAAGGGAAGAAAAGATTCAAATGCATATGTTTTCAAAGGGACTAAAGGAACTGATCACTGATAGAGCTAATCACACTTGTGAACTCATGCCAGCTACAGTCAGTCTATAAACATGGTTGGGAAAAAAGTCCTCTTAAAGGGCAAATACCCTGTCTTTATCAGGCAAATACCTGATACTTTGTAGGTATTCTGCTCTAAGGTGTTGCTGACAACCAGGGTCAAAAAACCTTTGTTACTTTTATCTTTTTTCTTTCAAAATCTATTGTTAATGTCATTATTATTATTTAAGGTGACTAGAAGAAGTGAAGGAGACAGAAAGAGGAGGAACAAACAGTTTTCCCTTCTAATTAGAGTTAGTGCTGGTATTGTCAGACTGATTTTTGGGATTTGAGCCAGTGAACAAAGTTTTCTCTCAAATACTCTGAATATGCCACTTGGCACTGGCCTCTATCCAGAACCAAGTATAGGTTCAGCATAAAGCCAATTGGGTTCTGACTCAATAGATAACAAAGTCTCCTCGTTAAAAATTTTTCCATTAGGTATGTTTCTATCTAATAGGAAAAATTAGAATAGGAAACATTAAGAAGGATGACCTGGTAATGCATTATCTGGATCAGTTTAAGCTTTCTGTTCCACTGTTCATCTGTTCCTTCATTCTATAGCAACGTTGTCCTTTGGATTGATATGAAAGACTCCTGTGAAAATTACATTTTGGTATTTCCAGGAATAAATGATGAAAACTTTCTGACAGAATAGAATGATTGCATTAGTGTACCAATTAATCTAACCGGTAGCCTTGTCATTTTTCCCCTTGGAACCTCTCTTCTTAAACTGGATTGGAGGGGAACCATGGTGTAAATAGAGGCTCCAACAGGAGTTGACAAGTGTTTTAATACATATTAGCCTAATTTTAAGGGAATCTGACACACAAAATATGTGAGTTGATTAATCAGAGCATCTGTGTTTGCTAAATTTAATTTAAAGGACATTTTGGGTGTTAGTTTTGTAAGAATTCTATATATTTTACTTTAATAAAAACAAAATTGCATTTATATTGAAGAACTCTTTGAGATAAGCATATGTTTCTACTTAACAGTAGAAATCTATCCATAGATTCACAAATGATAAAAAGATACTATGTACATAACTATTAAAATTTTCTTTTCTTTTCCTTTTTTTGAGTTGCTGCCTCATTCTGTTGCCCAGGCTGGAGTACAGTGGTGTGATCACAGCTCACTGCAACCTTGACTTCCTGAACTCAGGTGATCCTTCCACCTCAGCTTCCCAAGAGGCTGGGACTATAGGTGCACACACAACATTTGGCTATTATTATTATGATTTTTTGAGATGCTATGTTGTCTAGGCTTGGTCTTGAACTCTTGGTATCAAGTAAGCCTCCTGCTGTAGTCTCTCAAAGTTTCATGATTGTAAGAATAAGCCATCATGTGCAGGTATTACTAGGCAGTTATAATTGGTTTTATTCTGACTTTTATTTGTGTGTCTAGCTTTCTTTTAGATTATGAGTAACCTGAGAATGGTAAAGATATTTTCATCTTGTTTAACTAAATTATCCATTTGTTTGTTTGATCCTTAGCATTTTGCCCACTGTTTGGCTGTAACAATAATAGTCGTAATAGCAGTCAATATAATCCTAATAATAGTTTCAAATTTGCTATGTGCCAGCTGCTATTCTAAGTGTGCTTTATATGCATTATTTCATGTGATAGTCACAACAAATGAGGCAAAGCAATGCAAAAATAAATATAAATATATTTCCCAAAATCACAAAGACAGTTTGATGCAGGCAAAGTTAAACCCTGGCATTTTGACTCCACTATCCATGTTGTTATCTACCTTAGGTATAATAGGTCCCTGCCTTTGATTAATTTCTTAAGGAGGAGTACAGAGTCGAGTGTTTAGTGTAGTTTATTTGGGAAGTGATCCAAGAAGCACTGGTAGAAAGATTAGAGAACAAGCAAGAAAAGGGCAGGATCCTTAATGACAGGATGCATTAAGAGACGGTTACTAGCCAGGCTCGGTGGCTCAGCCTGTAATCCTGCGCCTTGGGAGGCCGAGGTGAGTGAATTGCCTGATCCCGCGGGTTCGAGACCCACTGAGACCTCGTCTCTACAATAAATCAAAAAAAATCAGCCGGGCGTGGTAGCGCACGCCTGTAGTTCCGGCTACTGGGAAGGCTGAGGCGGAAGGATCGCCGGAGCCCAGCGGGTCGAGGCTGCGGTGGCCGGGAGCGGCCACTGCACTCCAGTCTGGGTGACAGTGTGAGACGCCAACTCAAAAAAAAAAAAAAAAAAAAGAGACGGTTACTTCTGGGGTGGGGTCCCTCTGGGAAATATCACAGGACACACCCAGAGTCATATCATCCAATTAACAAGAAAACTGATCTACCAGCTACTTCTTTATGAGGAATGATCCCTTGGTGCTAACCCACCAGCATGTTTAGTCTACTCTCAAAAGGAACTAAGCACAATCCCATCGTCAGAGGAAGGTCTCGGCAAAGTCATGGGTGACTACCACAAGCCATTGGTAGAAAAGCCAATACTAAGGAGTCATGAGTAAAGAAAGGATAGTGTCTACTGCTTTAACAGGAACACAGATTTTTGAAGAGAAAGAATGGATGGAGATGAGACATATTAATCAATTTTCTAGCTCTTTTGATGACCAGTTAAAAAATTGTGAAAGCTCCTATTGGGGCTATCCAGTTGTTCATAGATAACCAAACTCATTTTATGGACCCCAGCCCTGTTATCAGGAGTGAAAATTTGTGTGTGTGTGTGTGTGTGTGTGTGTGTGTGTGTGTGTGTGTGTGACATTTCAAAGCAGTACAGACAATTACTACATGGACATTTTCCTTTACCAGAGGTAGTGGACCCAGCCTTCTCTGGCACCAATTAAGTAAAGAAAAAAAGAAGGAAAAATTTAGTTTCCTGTACTGCTCCATTGCTTTACTTAATTGACTTGTTTGAGTTTGTGCCAGGACTGGAGATATCTTGTTAGTGTGGCAAAGTTTAAAAATTGACTTACATTTCAATTCCATGCAGCTTTTAACACAGAGAAATTTATAGTTGTTTTTGATGGGGGGTGGTAACAATGTGCTGGGAGGAAGAATGTGTGTTTAGGAAAAGAAACAAATTGGTAGCTTCATGCACTGAAGTCTTTAATAATACGGCAATCTAGGGCTGACTTATTATAAATTCTGAATAAGTGTTGTCTGGGTTTAAAATTGCCCATGGCTTACTGTCAAATATATTAAAATGGATTTGGAAAGTATGTAAGCCTTCTAATCATGGATAAAATATATTCTTTTACAGCACTCTAAATTTGTGGTAATTAGGTGCCATTTAGTTAATCTCCCTATATTATTTACCAAGCATATTTTGTAGTCAAATACTTGGAGTTGAAAGAGTAATAATGTTCAACAGCTTCTATGAACAAAAAACAGGAGAGAAAACAGAGTTAGAGGAAAAAGGCATCTGAAAGTAAAAATTTGTTTGCATGTTAGTTTTTTATGGATTTAATCAGTGAGATAGTTAACGAAGTCACCTATGTTCTATTATACACCCAGGCTTGAGTGCATGTGGACACATACTTTGAAAAATAGAATCTTACAAATACAATGTCTCCCCAAACAAACAAACAAAAAAACTAATTTAATGAGACTAAGTATTAAGAACCCAATGGTAGCCGCCATGTTATAGACACTGGCAAGCAGCTGAGGCATGTGAGAACAGTGCAGCTGCCTAGATATTCTGGAGCCCCAGAATAATTGGTCACAGTAAAAAACTTTTCTGAAACTGCTCAGAATCGGAAGGGATTCATTTTCCCAAATAGAAATTGACAGAGATCAAGACTGATGTTGTACTGTGCATTTGGCCATCTAAATATTTTCAGATCCTTCTTGCTCAGACATGGTAGCTGAAAGTATACTGATATTTATAAGCTATTCTGCTGATCAACACCAAAGCGAGAACCCTCAGAATGGACCTGTAGCCTCACAGTGACCCCACCCCCCCAAAGGGCAGAGTGAGCCCAAGACCATGCCATTTAAAAATTATCTTTTTATTGTGGTAAGAACACTTAACATGAGATCTACTTTCATAACAGATTTTCAAGTATCCAATATGAAGAATAGGTACAATGTTGTCAACAGACGTCTAAAATTTATCTCTCTTGTGTTTTTGAGACTTTATACCTGTTAATTAGATACCTCATATAGGTTTGTCCTTCTGTGACCGGCTCATTTCACTCAGCATAATGTCCTCCGGGTTCATTCGTGTTGTCACATACTGCAGGATTTTCTTCTTCATTAGGATAACTATTTTTTTTAAGTTGGAGTCTCACTCTGTCGCCCATGCTCATGGCCACTGTAGCCTCGACCTGCTGGTTTCAGGTGATCCTTCTGCCTTAGCCTTCCAAGTAGTTGGAAATACAGGCATGTGCTATCACGCCTGGCTAATTTTTATCAATTTATTGTAGAGATGAGGTCTCGCCAAGTTGCCCAGGCTGGTCTCAAACCTGGGGGCTCAGGCAATCTCCTCACTTCAGTCTCCCAAATTGCTGGGATTATTGACATGAGCCACAGCACCCGGCCAACTATTATTATTTTTTTAAAAAACAATAGGTGATGGCAAGTATTGACACACTTTTTTAGAGCTTTTCTATACTGTTGGTAGGAAAGCAAAATTGTGTGGCCATTGTTGAAAACAGTGTGGAGGTTCCTCAAAAAATTAAATTAGAAAAACCATGTGGTCCAGCAATCCCACTGCTGGGCATGTATCCAAAAGAAATTGAAATGAAGGTCTTGAAGAGATATAAGTACTTCTGCGGTTTGTTGGGTTGGAGGTACATCCCACACATGTATGTGAAAATTTAATCATCATTCTTATGAACTACGAGAGAATCAGCACTGCCGTGTTCACTGCAGCACTATTTATAATCGCCAAGATGTGGAAACAATCTAAATGTCTATCAAAGGATAAACAGATAAAGAAAATTTGGTGTATACACACACTCTGCCATGTTTCACTTACTGTTATAGAATATAAAAGAAGATTCAACTTGGAAGAGGGAATTCCTGAGCTGTTGGCATTCAAAAATCCACTTTTGTGTGTGACATGAAGTTTGAATATAAACTATAGACAAACACAACTCTAGCCACATATGTTCAGTAGGAAATTTTTATTTTAAAATGAATGCAAAGCAGTCATACAATATATAGGAGATTATTTTAAAGTAGACATTCTCTGGATATGGTTCTCTTGCACTTTGCAGTTAACAAATCAAATGGCAAATCTAAATATAGGAAAAGAAGGAAAATTATTTCCTCATATTTTAATCTAATAAGTCAAAGAGATTAATGTGCATTAGTGTATTTGTCATTCCCAGTGGGACTGTTCCTCATGCCCGATACCAACTTTATTTGCCTACATAGGATCACTACATTCCATTCATTGCCTTAGAAAAAGCCCTACAGAAGCTGCATAGATGTCACATTTCCATCTCTTTAAGGCAGTTCATTATGAGTAGTTAAACCTATCTATGAGCTCACCAAATTCTGGCAGTTTACTATTTATTTTGAAATAGGATAATGTTGAGAACTGTGAAAGTTATTCTGGAAAACTTCATTTTCCTCTTGGTCCCACATGAGGTTTCTGCATGACTGTGCTTCTTGTCATAGAGTATTTTTCATAAAGAGAATTATTTCCTCAGCACCTAACTCAAAGTTTTGTTATAGCACATGAGATGTGGATGTTTGTTGAAATGATTGCAACTGCGTACACAGACAGGTGACGTCTTTATTTTGACTCTTAAATGTCCTAAGCTCTGCATTTCTCTGATGATGAACGAGGCTGAGCACTTTTTCATGTGTCTGTTGGCTGCCCGTATATCTTCTTTTGAGAGGTGTCTATTATGTCATTTGTCCACTTTTTAAAGAGGCTGTTTTTTTTTTCCTTTTGGTGTGTTTAAGTTCCTTGTAGATCCTAGATGTTAGGCCTTTGTCAGATAAACAGTTGGCAGATATATTTTCCCATTCTGTGGGCTGTCTCCCTGCTCTCTTGATGGTTTCTTCAGCTTTGCAGAAGCTTGTTAATTTGATGAGGTCCCACTTGTCTATTTTATTTCTTAAGGTATTGGCCTTTAGGGTTCTGAATAGGAATTGGTTCTCAGTTCCAATTTTCATAAGGGTGTCTTCTGCGTTTTCTAAGATTCTTACAGTTTGAGGTTTTACATTCAGGTCTTTGATCCATTTAGAGTTAATTTTTGAGTATGGTGATAGGTAGGAGTCCTGTTTCAATCTTCTGCATGTGGTCAGCCAGTTTTCCCAGCACCATTTATTGAATAAATTCTCCTCTCCCCAGTGGTTGTTGTTGGAGGTTTTATCAAAGATGAGTTGGCTGAGGAATTGAAGCTTTGCTTCCAGAATCTCTATCTTGTTCCACATTGAGATACCACCTAAACACTGTAAGAATGACCATCATTAATGAAACAAACAACAATAGATGCTGGCAAGGATGTGGAGGAAAAGAAACGCTTCTACACTGCTGGTGGGAATGCAAACAGGTGCAGCCTCTTTGGAAGACAGTATGCGATCCTGAAAGAACTAGAAATTGACTTTCCATATGACCCAGCAATTCCCCTATTGGGAATATACCCGGAAGAACTCAAATCATTTTACAAAAAAGAACCTGCACATGTATGTTTGTTGCAGCTCTATTCACAGTAGCAAAAACGTGGAACCAACTGTGTTGCCCATCGAAGCTAGACTGGATTAACAAAAATGTGGTACATATACACTATGGAATATTATTCAACCATAAAGAAGGACAAATATATGGACTTTGCAGCAACTTGGATGGATTTGGAGTCGATCACACTCAGTGATTTATAACAGAAACAAAACAGAGTTCCATATGTTTTCACTCATAAACTGACCTTGAACAAGTATAATGCTATAGGAAAGTGATTGGCAGTAGTGGGAAACTGTCGGGGGAGTGGGGTGGGATTGGCAGTTAAGGAAAGCTGCTAGGG